>OZ023206.1:8226669-8482281 GCA_963995525.1 Escarpia spicata | reverse complement strand
GGGAGGGAGGGAGGGAGGGAGGGAGGGAGGGAGAGATAGAGAGAGAGAGAGAGAGAGAGAGAGAGAGAGAGAGAGAGAGAGAGAGAGAGAGAGAGACAGACAGACAGACAGACAGACAGACAGACAGACAGACAGACAGAGAGAGAGAGAGAACGAGAGAGAGAGAACGAGAGAGAGAGAATGAAAGAGAGAGAATGAAAGAGAGAGAATGATTGAGAGGGGGAAGATGGCTAGAGGTACGTAGAGAAATAGTGGAGGGAATGAGGGATTTAAAATGAGACAGACAGACTGAAGAAACATGGAAAGCGACGGGGAAAGAAGGATGAAGGGGTAGAGTGGGGAGAGAGACGGAAAGGCGGGGAAGAGGAGGATGGAGGGGTAGAGTGGGGAGAGAGACGGAAAGGGAGAGGAGGGGAGCGGACTGGAGAGAACGAGAAAGGAAGGGAGATGAGAAAGGAGATGGAGGGGAAGATACGGTGATGTAGAGTGACAATGACAATGAGTTTTATTTCCCTACGACCCCTCCTGGTGTATGAAAAAAGTGTGTTTTTTCTAAAGTACATTTTAATAGAACACATTGTATTCTTAAGAACATCTAGATTTCTATTATATAAATCATATATGCTTGATGTAAAACATAACACACAATACATCAGACATTCAGTGATCTTACTATATTAAGTGTGTTCAATAATTTTATAATCAGTAGTGCAAACCAAATAAGGTAAAATAATAAAAAATATAATAACCCACATATTACACATGTATTGCACAATTTGAACACATTTACATGTAATTATATGACTAATAAATTAACTATCAGCTACAATGTTTCTTTTATGCAATTCACAGTTTTGACAAGGAATTTGTTAGATAGATCAACTTTGTCATGTTTACATTAATAAATCTGGAAAGATCTGTCAACTGTTTTACATTATGTACATTAAACAACTATTTAATTTTCAAAGTATTAGGTGTGTTTCTAAAGTATTTCTGTATGTTTTAAAAGAGAGGAGATAGAGAGAGAGAGAGAACACAGACAGACAGACAGATAGACAGACAGACAGACAGACAGACAGAGAGGAGTCAGAGACACAGACAGGGGCAACGACTGAGGCAGAGATAGGCAGATAAACATACAGGCAGTAGGCAGGGAGCAGATATGCAGACATACTGGCAGGCACACTGGCAGGCACACTGGCAGGCACACAGACAGACAGGCAGGCAGGCAGGCATACAAACGGACATGCATAGAGGCAAACAGTCAGAGAAATATACAGGCAGTGAAGTAGGTCGGCCGCCAGGCAGCCATACAGGCCGACAGACAGGCAAGCATACACAGAGGTGGACTGATTTACGTACTATGTAACAGACTTATGGATTGACGTATGTACTATGTAACAGAGTTATAGACTGACATTCCAACAGACAAACATAGAAGATGGAGGAGAGAGAGAGATTCGGGGAGAGAGGGAGAGTTGAAGAAGGGGAGACAGGGAGAAAAACAGACATAATTTGTATAGAGAGAGATAGGGTCATGAACACAAGACAGATAGCGTGCTAGTTGCGACTACAACATAGTCAAGCAACCAGCGCTACTGTTACTAAGTTGCGTCGGCTGTTCTAATAGTATACGTGTTAAACCGCATGTAATAATCAGTCACTCTATAGATACTTGTCTGAACTTGTACAGACAACGAATCGGAGAAACTTGTTTTAGCTAAGTACTTATTTTAACTAATAACTACCACAGTCTCTAAAGTCAAACGTATGCACACGACGTACCTATACACCACAATAATTAGTTAAAATGCATGTTAGATATGTAAGTAGTCTGTAAACAAAATGTAACATTATACGACACAACACTCCTACAATCGTCATATTATAGATGGCATGCCCGAAGAGACGGGTAATGGGGCAACAAGAAGCAACTTAAGTTTCGCATGATTCGAATAATATCACTATTATATATGACATATAAACATGAAAAGATAACTTACCAGGCCGTGAATATTGATACTCGTAATACTGAGCCGAGAGAACTGTACGTATAACTTTGTGGATACGTCCATGATCCCTAGCAAAGTGCGACTGGGTGTGGCTCGAGCTACATTACCCGCGTCTGGCGCATGACATAACAATAGCCTATGCAACCACTTACACGAAACAATTCCACCAGGGTTACATAATATAGTATACTTGTTGTGTTACAGATTCTATGTGGGGTCGTACATGTCAACCGGCCCAAAACTCGAACGGACTATATGCCCACGAACATTATTATTTGTAAGTTAACAACTTCATATTTACTCCTTTCCAAACATGTTTTATTCGTTTTGTTATGCCATTACATTACACCTTCCAACAATTACCACCTTCGTGAATTGCACGCATGGCTTGATTTTGACTAATGATTTGTTTGCTGTATAATGTGTTTCAACCAACATGCAATAAATATTAAATGAAATTACTGCCGAATATTCCAAAAATCTCAGATGTCATCAGACTTAGAAGACTCCGGTAACTTGGGCATGTGTGTCGTCTACCAAACGAAAACCCTCTGATCGTAGCTTTCATATAAGCTTTTTGTGTATTAGAAGATTTGTTTTTTGAAGCTCAGTAATAACCTCCTGTCTTAATAACCTCTGTATGCGCTTTACAATTTACCCCTGGCGCACCTATTTCTTCTTACACCTTTGTGAGAATTAATTATTACTTTTATGACACAAATATCAAATACATTTTCGAGTACGCGTAAAAGGAAGCGTTATGCAACGAGGCCATAAAATATTGTGTTACCTGTAAACTCGCTGTTAAGGATGAAGGCACAGCTCATAAAATATAAAAGTGTTTATTGATGATTTATGCAATATAACATCGTAATATTTTGTATATTCATAACATCATAATTGTTAACTCTAACCAAATTGCATACTACCGGACATGATATCGGAAGACGGGGGATTGTTCACTTTTTGTGGACCCTTTGTTTTAGCGGAGTGTGTCTCGCTACCTGTGCACTGTTCTAATGGCATATCAGCTCAACATTTTAACAGGCCTGAAGTATCCACACTGGCACCGCAAGATATGAGCATAGTATGTCGATAGTTGATGTAGACCGTCAGACTCTTAATTAAGATTACATGTCCGACGACTGGGAACTGCAAAATAAAGCAACTTGATATTGATCGTGTATCCACGTGGAAGGTATGCTATTAAGATATAGTTTAGAAAGAAGTTATTTTGTTTTAAGACGACCATGAAATGTGATTATGTTTCAAAAACCAGTTTGGTCCTGCCTGACAGATTTATATAACCTCAATTATGTGCACGCAATCACGCACGAACGCTGGATATGTGACATAACCTTTATTTTAATAAGGTGTAGAGAATTTAGAATGATAACGCACCTGGTATCAATCTTCTTAATTGCTGGATGTTGTATAGGCTCCGAAAAGCCAATTTATATGCAAATGACTATAGCTGAGGTGGGGGATTTGGTTACATTTGATGCCATCTGGTTTTGGGGAGGCAAGAACCCTATACAGAGGGCCTTTGTTCAAGAGGTTACTATGAATTCACTGGCACCCTGCCAAGATTTCTAGAGAACCCTAGACTTTGGAAATTACATAATCAAGGGACAGCGTCTCACCCAAGGCTATGGATTTAGCTGTATATAAGGAGGGCTTTAATGAGGATGGGGGCTGGCTGTCAGGAGATGCAGCCAGACACTTCGAAGGCTGGCTGTCAGGAGATGCAGCCATATACTTCGAAGGCTGGGTGTCAGGAGATGCAGCCATGCAGACACTTCGAAGGCTGGCTGTTGGGGGGATGCAGCCAGACACTGCGAGGGAGCTGTTTGTTAGAACAGGCCCGAAGATGCATGCTGGAGCTGTGTGTAACACAGGCCAGTGGTGTACGGGGCGACTACTGGGGCACACTGCCGGAGGAACGTTTCTCGTGAAGCACTGTCACTGAGCGCCCTGCGAGAAGTACTAAAATACTCTCGCAGTACACCCGTGGCAATCAGTTATTCGCAGACTCGGTGAGTAACTCGGTTGCTGTATATAAGCCGCCGCCGTCTGACTTATCGTTCTGACACCTAGAATTCGGTTGCTGTATATAGGCCGCCGCCGCCGTCTGACTTATTGTTCGGACATTTAGAATATATCGGTTAGAATTCGGTTGCTGTATATAGGCCGCCGCCGTCTGACTTATTGTTCGGACATTTAGAATATCGCGGTTATAATTCGGTTGCTGTATATAAGCCGCCGCCGTCTGACTTATCGTTCTGACACCTAGAATTCGGTTGCTGTATATAGGCCGCCGCCGTCTGACTTATTGTTCGGACATTTAGAATATATCGGTTATAATTCGGTTGCTGTATATAAGCCGCCGCCGTCTGACTTATCGTTCTGACACCTAGAATTCGGTTGCTGTATATAGGCCGCCGCCGTCTGACTTATTGTTCGGACATTTATAATATATCGGTTATAATTCGGTCGCTGTAATAGCCGCCGCCGTCTGAACCTACTGTTCGGACTTTTAGGATATATCGGTTACAATTCGGTTGCTGTATAAGCCGCCTCCGTCTGAACCTATTGTTCTGACCTTTATAACTGGGTAGTATTCAGCAGACATAGCCGTATACTGTGTGTTAGATCTTGTATTGGTAGGGTTTTCCGCATCTAATAAACTGTGAAAACGTATAACCTGACTTATCATTAGTACGACTGGGTGAGTGAACGTGTGCCCGTTTGCTTCCCTAACGACCGCTCGCCGCAAACGCTACAATTGGTGGTAGCCGGGGTAGGATTTCAATTTAGGTATACCCGACCGTATTCCTCTACGTTTCGTAGTAAACGTTTCGGATATTCTATTTTGGACATCCTATTTAAAAAGAACACACACGAGCTACGTTACTCGCTTCAGACAGAATAAAGTAGGATAGATTAGTGAGAAGTTAATTCTCTGGTGGCAGCGAAATATTGGTGAAATAGGGTGATAATTCCCCAGTGACTGATGTTTATCTTCGGGACACATGAGCAGAGTCCAGGTCAAGACAGGGAGGTTCTGTTACGATTCCTCCCTAGGGAGCAGGTGCAGTCGTCTACCAGGTCAGAAGTAGACAGGTCTATTCAGGAGGCTAATGTTGCAGAGAAGCTACATGCGTTAGTGACTCTGAGTGATAGAAAGGCTAGTCTGGAAGAGAGATTGTCAAAGATAAAATGGCAGGAGGAGCAGTTGAGATTAGAGAGGGATCAGTTGACAGTAGAACATTATCAGTTGACATGGGAAGAAGTCTATTGTTAACAGCAATTAGTAGATCTGAGCTCGAAAATACGTGCTAGGACTGTTTCTAGAAACATGCGCAAGTGTGAGCGCAGGAAACCGAGCGCAATCGCTGTTTAAGGACAGCAGAGAAACTGTTCAGGTCTTACCTGATCGCAAGGACAATAGTCCGATAGCATGGTAGACATTCCGAAGAGATCTATAATATAAGCAAGATAACATCAATATGAAATTTTTGACAGGGCACGAGAGCTACCACCTAGTGAATATGCATGTGATTAAAAGGTACTAAACTACAAAAAGTTTAATGTTGAATAGTTGTTATAGTATAGTATTATCTGTTAAACGTGTATCCTTATTTAATGTGTTATTTCATAGTTGGCCTGAGAGTCAGTCATTGTCTCTACCCGAATCTGGGGTAAAGCCCCCCTACTGGTAACATTGGCAGAGCCTTAATGTTCCAGGCAGTTGAGGCGAAAAAGTGCTGCCACCTCACGGCGCCTGGGTAATCGAGGCTACACACGTCTCTTATGGGGAGTCTTACCGAACTGTGTGTTTTAAAGGCACATCACAACAGGGCATGGCATGTGGCGTGGAATCCTCAGGGTTCAGTACTTGCATCGTGCGGCGGCGACAAACTCGTCAAAATATGGGGAACAGAAGGTGCTGAATGCGCGGGCGGTGGTTGGACGGGCGATAATATAAGTTATAGGTGCTACCACTTTCATGCAGTGGCGCACTTTTATATCATCCACCACGCAGTCGCAGCATATTGTTAAGGACACAAAATGATGCCCAACCACGGTATAATCACACTGCAATAAAGGGCTAGGCATCTGTTTTGAATCCGGACCCACCTCGACTTCGTCGTAATTAAATTGTTGCCTAAGCTAAAATTTGATATCTCGGCGGGTTAGTTAGTTCCAACCGGTATGACTAAAACGCGCACGACCACGCATGACCAAAATGTATGCAGGGTTGGTAACCAAGCGGGCTGTTGGTGGCACGCAGGACGTATGTGTGTGCAGCTCGCCAAATTTCACATGTTCTTCACATTGGAGTAACAAAATTCGCAACTTTTATCATCGCTTGTGGTAACTCGTCGGTTCCATTCGCCAGGTGGCGCTGCTGTGCCAAGACTAAATGATCATCCGGAAGATCGAATCAAATGCCTAAATTGTGTAACTCCTGAGAGAAATACAAACTCAATTTTTTTATAATGCACACACAAACCATATATATACCATCAAAGGCCAAATTATCTACCAACACAATATATTACATGGTCGTGCATGGTTGTTCGTCAACTTCGTGGTTGTGCGCCTTTTAGTCAAACCCGTTCCAACATCATCCCACAAATATTTACGTTTACAAATATTGCATCTTAGCATACTTTGGAGGTGCAAATAGCGTCCCAGTTTGCATCAATATACTCTGCACTATCGTTCATTTTTAGCACGCAGTTCGGTAATGCACAGTCGCAGCAACCCATACCAGCGCTAACTGGGTGGCTATTTGGATTTCAAACATACGCTAAGATGCAACATTTTTGTAACAAATATGCCTAGGATGATGTGGAATGATGGAATTAACATGCTGAGGTATCAAATTTAGGTGACATTTTAGGTATAAAGGACAAAATCGAGGTGTGTCCAGACTTTTTGAGACCGCGCTTCAAATCGCTTCATAATTCACTGAGATTGGAAAGTAAATGTTTTTGGAAAAAGCTACATCGATTTACAATAGTAGACAAAACAGCTACTACCCCTTTAAACCAGTTCATACCGGATGAGATGGAACAGCTACTAACCCCTTCCCTCTTTAAACCAGTTCATACTGGATGGTACACCATCCAGACAACATATAAAATCCTTAGAGCAATATGACCAACACTGCTTACGAAAGATATTGCGAATCATTTGTCGGGACCAAAAAACAAATAGCAGTGTCCTCGATAAGGCTCACATATCAACCAGTGAAGTAACCATCATGCAACAACAATTGAGATGGACTAGCTCTGTACTGTGCATGAATGACATGAGACTGACTGCCCAGATAAGTTTTCTACTCGGAGCTTAGTCATGGCAAACAGTTTAAAGGAGAACAGAGTAAACGGTATAAAGACGTTCTTAAATCCACCTTGAAAATTTGTTGCATTGACCCAAACACCTTGGAATCTGAGTCTCTATCATATGTACTAAACGGCAGTTGATTAGTCAAAATGGCACAGAGTTATTTGAAACCAACAGAGTAAAATTCATAGCCAAAAAGCGTTAGGCTAGGAAGATTAGAGCCATGGAAAATCTACATAATCCACCCTCACCACATTTTGGTTATACATGTTCGCACTGTGGGAAGCTGTGCCGAGCAAAGATTGGACTGCTAAGCCATCTGCGAACACACATCAAATGGCTCTGACAATCCATGGAAAGGTCATCCTTGCAATGCTATGCATGTTTTCTATTATTGTTCCAGCTTAAGAACACCTTCCCCAACTTATTGGTGGATGGTTTACATATTCCCCTGTCATAGTTTGGAACAGTAGCAGAAAACGTGCACTGTGTTGTGAATAACTGTTCATTTGAAGTTACATATTGTGAGTTACAAAACACACTCTTCATCAAATGTCTGATATGAGACTGAAACTGAAATTGCTTTTCTGTCCTAGCTTAGACAGGTCTGTCTTTTTCTGTCCTGATTAACTTGAGGTTTTCTTAAAAAACTAGGTGATTACCTACAGTTTCTTAAAAACACCTCAAGTTATACCTTCCTAAAGATGGCTGTTTTAGCCAGTTACGTTACAGATCATCTTAGAATGTTGATGTCTGATATCAAATGAAATTACTTTCATTTGGGGAGGGGGGTTTGAGGCAGTTTCATCTGGTGTTGGACATTGGTTTTTATACTTCTGACCGATACTGTTAATATATTGGTATCATTATATTAATATTTACACACTTTCATCTGACGGGTGGGGGGCTGAGGCTAGATGAAAATAATTTTGTCTGATATCAGACATCAACATTATGATATGATCCCTTAGCAAATTTCAAGAGGCTGTGTAATATGTTTCTAGGTGACACATGGGTGTGTAAGACGATCCTAGAGGGCGGTCACCAGCGCACTGTCCGCTGTGTCGCATGGTCTCCTTGTGGCTCGTATCTTGCTTCTGTGAGTTTTGATGGAACAACAGCCATTTGGGATCGGAAGGGTGGCGAGTTTGAGTGTTCAGCCACCCTTGAGGGCCACGAGAATGAAGTGAAGGGTGTGAGCTGGGCGCGTGGAGGATCACTGCTGGCCACCTGCAGCCGAGACAAAAGTGTCTGGATATGGGAAGGTATTTACAGTAGCCTCTCAATCCCCCTTGCAGGATGGGGGGCACATGATTTGACATACAGTACTGCACCCTCTACAAGAGTCATCTTCCATTCTCCCCCTCTCTCAGCTGTTCACCCTCAAACACACCACCCCTCAAACACCCCACGCCTCAAGACATCCCACCCCTCACGTTGTCACTCAACTCTGGGTGAAGGTTGCCTTGATGCTGATCAAATCCACACCAGCTTCTTCTTAAAACACTAGTTTCTCTTCACCTGCGTAGGGATCGATCTGGAAAAAGACATGCATGTGCCCAACATCAGATATAGAATTAAGTGCCTTTTCAAAATTTGATGTGCCCCAAATCTGTTGATTGAAATGTTATTCATTAATTTGTATGATAGTATGATCGCTTATTTTTATAACCTGGTAAATGTGAACATAACTTTTTTTATATTAGGCGTGCAATCATGTTATTCTTTAACTTGTTTTGAATTCTATTCAGGACTGCCCACGTGACATATTTTTTGGGGGAAATATATAACCATCAATATCAAAGTTCTCAGAAATGTTCAGGTTTTTTTTTCAAAAACTACAGTTAATAACGACAAAATCGAGTGCCCCTCGATTTTCTCAGAAAAAAGTATGTGACATTCCAGCGTACAATGCGTCATTAACATGTTTCCGTGCTCGAAGGGAATCCCTGCTTGCACCTAATACTAAAAACTTGCTGACCAGGTCCTATGATGTGTTCTTGCACTGTGTATTTCATGGTTTACAAACTGGTCAGTGTGTTTTAGTTGACGATGACCAGGAATACGAATGCGCCAGTGTGCTGAGTTCACATTCGCAGGATGTCAAATGTGTCTTGTGGCACCCTCATCAAGATGTAAGTGCAATATCTGTGGATGTTATCTACATTTGAACCTTGCTTTACGGTCACCTCGGTAATACAGCAACCTCACAATTAAGGTCACCTTGGTAATACAGCCACCTCACAATTAAAAAAGTCACCTCGGCAATAAAGCCACCTCACAATTAAGGTCACGTCAGTAATAATCACCTCACAATTAAGGTCACCTCGGTACTACAGCCACCCTACATTTAAGGTTACCTCGGTAATACAGCCACCTCACAATAAAGATCACCTTGGTAATACAGCCACTTCACAATTAAAGTCACCCTGGAATATTCCCAAAGTTATAACAGTAAAGTAATCAAACTTAGTTCTGCCAATTCGGTCACTTCGCTATTCAGGCCAGTTTTGGCAAGTCCCGAGAGTGACCTTAATAGTGAGGCTCTCACACTACCAGTATTAGCACTTCACATAATCATATGACCGGTCAGTTCCGTACACTTGTCTGCCAGGCGTGGTCAGTTAGCTTAGACCGGTCCTCTCCAGGATATTGTCCAGCCAGTTGTTCTAATGGTGTCTCCGTCTTCTCTTGCCCTCTTGAGCTAGGGTAACCCTATAATAGGGTTAGGGTGACCCTCTTGCCCTCTAGGGCTAAGGTAATCCTCTTGCATTATAGGGATCAGGTAACCCTCTTCCCTCTAGAGTTAGGATAACCTTCATGCCCTCTCGGGATCGCGTAACCCTCTTGCCCTTTAGGGATAGGGTAACCCTCTTACCCTCTAGGATTAGGATAACCCTCATATCCATGAGGGTGCCATGCGTAATCCTGTATGAAATGGTACTGTGGCGGGTACATGGCCAAGCCAGGAGAGCAACAACCACACTTTGTGTGTGTTTGAGTTACAAGCCACCAACAAATGTTGCCCGTGATATCAGGCTATCAGCCAGAACGTCCTCCGTATTAAAATTAATTATTACTGGATTTTGTTTGAGATGCAGGTGGTGATAATTATTAAAACTTTCCATTTTGAATTATGGAACACACTTTCTTGGTTGCTGCACAAACTCTGTTAAATTTGCCACTTGTCAGTGTTAAATTAGCAGGAAATATATCTTTCTGATGTCATCCAGAGACTTATTTTTTAAATATTGCATTTTGTTTTTAGCATATCCAATTATCTGTTGACAAGTTTCATACCACTTTGGTTTTGATGAATTCTGGATTCCGTGGTTTGTGACACAAAATTTTCATAGTGTATATTTTTGCTGATGTTTTCCTTTCAGGTTCTCGTGTCTACGAGTTATGACAACACTATAAAGATGTACAAAGAGGACGGTGATGACTGGTCGTGCTTTGCAACACTCTGTGAGTAGTTTCTGCTTTCACCAATATCCATGTAACATTACAAAATTAATGAGAGTCTGTTCCTCTATCCAGAATTAGCCAGCGTAGCTTTTTTTTTTGACAGGAACACTGCTGTGTTGAATGAGGGAAAATGGGAAATTGTTGGATCTCAAAGGCTTAGCTATATTGCCAATAAGTTTGTTTTGAAATGGTATGTGTTTTGTTTACCATTTGAATATGCTCCGTGGTCATATCTTCCAAACTGTGAATGTTGTTATGGGCATACTAAACACAACTGTTTGGTAGACAGTATGCCTTCAACTTCTCTGTGGGACATTACCAGGAAGGCTACCACGTTATTCAGAAGAAGAACATTCAGTTAAAATAATAATACATATATAAAGATACAGTAGTGATAGTAAATTCGCTGAAAACTACAACTGGTATGTATTGTTTTTTCCTACATAACAGATGTGCCAATAGATGATGGTTTGAGACCAATAGTCACAGACAGTAACAGGAATTTAGAAGAATGTTGCCACAACATATTAATAAACAAGAAAATTGTGTTCAGTATTTATGAATTATACTTTAAAGAAAAAACTGCTGGTGTTTTGACAATATTTTGTTCTTATTGTAATAATTTTTTATAATTGCCAGAATAATATTACTTTTGAAGCAAGGATACTGCGTCTCATAGTGAGTGATAGCTCAAACACTCATGAAATTGTAATGTGTCACTGGCTTGCTGAGATTAGTTTAGCTGCATTGGTATTGCATAATGACAAAACAACAGTTTTGGAAGGGACTACCATTTAACCATTTTGCCATTTTGCCTAGGTCGAATTTGCAGGGCGTTATGCCCTGTCCTTTTTAGTGACACCCTGGTACCCCAAAAAGGCAAAAAGAATGCCCTGCTTTTTTTATACGACGCCCTTGTGATTGATTGCTATATTTCTGGGTTCTGTTGTATTTTCATTCAAAAAAGGAAAGACAGTTTTGGAACAGCCTGTATTTTAGGATGACATTTTGATGTTTATAACGCGTCATGTTTTGTAGCATCACATGACTCGACAGTGTGGGCGGCTGACCTTGACTGCACTGGCACACGATTGGTCAGTTGTAGCGATGACAAGACACTGAAGATATGGCAAGAATATCTGCCTGGGAACGAGTATGGTAAATATGATGACTTGCTATGTTGATATATATATGTTGATGCTACGATAAGTATTGTCGACATCACCTTGTCAACGATGGTGTTACATTACTTATTGTCGACATCGCCTTGTCAACGATGACGTTACATTACTTATTGTCGACATTGCCTTGTCAATGATGGCGTTGCATTACTTATTGTTGACATCCCCTTGTCAGCGATGGCGTTACATTACTTTTGTCGATATCCCCTTGTCAGTGATGGCGTTACATTACTTATTGTTGACATCGCCTTGTCAGCGATGGCGTTACATTACTTATAATCAACATCGTCTTGTCAGCGATGGCGTTACATTACTTATTGTCGACATTCCCTTGTCAATGATGGCGTTACATTGCTTATTGTCGACATCCCCTTGTCAATGATGGTGTTACATTACTTATTGTCAATATCGCCTTGTCAACGATGGTGTTACATTACTTATTGTCGACATCGCCTTGTCAGCGATGGCGTTACATTACTTGTTGTCGACATCGCCTTGTCAATGATGGCGTTACATTACTTGTTGTCGACATCGCCTTGTCAGCGATTATGTTACATTACTTATTGTCGACATCGCCTTGTCAGCAATGGCGTTACGTTACTTATTGTTGACATCGCCTTGTCAGCGATGGCGTTTCATTACTTATTGTTGACATCACCTTGTCAGCGATGGCGTTTCATTACTTATTGTCAACATCGCCTTGTCAGCGATGGCGTTTCATTACTTATTGTCAACATCGCCTTGTCAGCGATGGCGTTTCATTACTTATTGTTGACATCACCTTGTCAGCGATGGCGTTTCATTACTTATTGTCAACATCGCCTTGTCAGCGATGGCGTTTCATTACTTATTGTCAACATCGCCTTGTCAGCGATGGCGTTTCATTACTTATTGTCAACATCTCCTTGTCAGCGATGGCGTTTCATTACTTATTGTCAACATCGTCTTGTCACCGATGGCGTTTCATTACTTATTGTCAACATCGCCTTGTCAGCGATGGCGTTTCATTACTTATTGTCAACATCTCCTTGTCAGCGATGGCGTTTCATTACTTATTGTCAACATCGCCTTGTCAGCGATGGCGTTTCATTACTTATTGTCAACATCGCCTTGTCAGCGATGGCATTACATTACTTATTGTCGACATCGCCTTGTCAGCGATGGCGTTTCATTACTTATTGTCAACATCGCCTTGTCAGCGATGGCGTTTCATTACTTATTGTCAACATCGCCTTGTCAGCGATGGCGTTACATTACTTATTGTTGACATCGCCTTGTCAACGATGGCGTTACCCTACTTAATGTTGACATCGTCTTGTCAGCGATGGCGTTACATTACTTAGTGTTCATGAAATGCTGTAAAGATCATGTTTTACTATGATAATGTTTGTGTTTGAATTGTTGTAACTATGCTTTATTTATATCAATGCATATTTCTTTACAGATCATGTTTTTATGTTACAGTGGATACTGCACTCAGCTGCTCATAAAATTTGCTCAGCTGTAGAGACGATTTATGTGTTTAACAGTACAGTGATAGTACAGTCAGTGTTGTTTACCTTTTTTCATTCTTTTTCTCTCATTGTGCTTTTTCAGCTGAAATGTCATGGAAAAGGGTAAACTAACTGTAATATAAATAAAAAATTCATTTATTTGAAACATCCGGTCGGACGAACCTCTTCACTCATATACATAGTAAAATTATATTTTGCAGAAAACATGACATGGCTGAGATGTCATGGAAAAAAGGGAAACTTATGTGAAATAAATAAAATATTACTCATCATTTGACTTCTTTGTAGGGGTAAAGACAGAGAGTAAAAACCCTACATGGAAATGTGTCTGCACCTTGTCTGGCTTCCACGAAAGACCTATCTACCATGTGAAGTGGTATGTATCTGCCTTCTTTTGATCACCAAGTCAGTGTGGTTTCTGAACATTCTTCTCCTGATCGCCAAGTCAGTGGGGTTTCTGAACATTCTTCTTCTGCTCGCCAAGTCAGTGTCGTTTCTGAACATTCTTCTTCTGATCGCCAAGTCAGTGTGGTTTCTGAACATTCTTCTTCTGATTGCCAAGTCAGTGTCGTTTCTGAACATTCTTTTTCTGATTGCCAAGTCAGTGTCGTTTCTGAACATTCTTCTTCTGCTCGCCAAGTCAGTGTGGTTTCTGAACATTCTTCTTCTGCTCGCCAAGTCAGTACGGTTTCTGAACATTCTTCTTCAGATCACCAAGTCAGTGTGGTTTCTGAACATTCTTCTTCTGCTTGCCAAGTCAGTGTCGTTTCTGAACATTCTTCTTCTGATCGCCAAGTCAGTGTGGTTTCTGAACATTCTTCTTTTGATCGCCAAGTCAGTACGGTTTCTGAACATTCTTCTTCAGATCACCAAGTCAGTGTGGTTTCTGAACATTCTTCTTCTGCTTGCCAAGTCAGTGTCGTTTCTGAACATTCTTCTTCTGATCGCCAAGTCAGTGTGGTTTCTGAACATTCTTCTTCTGATTGCCAAGTCAGTGTCGTTTCTGAACATTCTTCTTCTGATTGCCAAGTCAGTGTCATTTCTGAACATTCTTCTTCTGATCGCCAAGTCAGTGTCGTTTCTGAACATTCTTCTTCTGATTGCCAAGTCAGTGTCGTTTCTGAACATTCTTCTTTTGATCACCAAGTCAGTGTCGTTTCTGAACATTCTTCTTCAGATCACCAAGTCATTACGGTTTCTGAACATTCTTCTTCTGATTGCCAAGTCAGTGTGGTTTCTGAACATTCTTCTATTGATCACCAAGTCATTACGGTTTCTGAACATTCTTCTTCTGATCACCAAGTCATTACGGTTTCTGAACATTCTTCTTCTGATCGCCAAGTCAGTGTCGTTTCTGAACATCCTTCTTCTGCTCGCCAAGTCAGTGTGGTTTCTGAACATTCTTCTTCTGATCGCCAAGTCAGTGTCGTTTCTGAACATCCATCTTCTGCTCGCCAAGTCAGTGTCGTTTCTGAACATTTTTCTTCTGATCGCCAAGTCAGTGTCGTTTCTGAACATTCTTCTGATTGCCAAGTCAGTGTCGTTTCTGAACATTCTTCTTTTGATCACCAAGTCAGTACGGTTTCTGAACATTCTTCTTCTGCTCGCCAAGTCAATGTGGTTTCTGAACATTCTTCTTCTGCTCGCCAAGTCAGTGTTGTTTCTGAACATTCTTCTTCTGCTCGCCAAGTCAGTGTCGTTTCTGAACATTCTTCTTCTGATCACCAAGTCAGTGTCGTTTCTGAACATCCTTCTTCTGCTCGCCAAGTCAGTGTGGTTTCTGAACATTCTTCTTTTGATCGCCAAGTCAGTACGGTTTCTGAACATTCTTCTTCAGATCACCAAGTCAGTGTGGTTTCTGAACATTCTTCTTCTGATCGTCAAGTCAGTGTGGTTTCTGAACATTCTTCTCCTGATCGCCAAGTCAATGTGGTTTCTGAACATTCTTCTTCTGATCGCCAAGTCAGTGTGGTTTCTGAACATTCTTCTCCTGATCGCCAAGTCAATGTGGTTTCTGAACATTCTTCTCCTGATCGCCAAGTCAGTGTGGTTTCTGAACATTCTTCTTCTGATCACCAAGTCAGTGTGGTTTCTGAACATTCTTCTTCTGATCGCCAAGTCAGTGTGGTTTCTGAACATTCTTCTTCTGATCACCATGTCAGTGTGGTTTCTGAACATTCTTCTCCTGATCACCAAGTCAGTGTGGTTTCTGAACATTCTTCTTCTGATCACCAAATCAGTGTGGTTTCTGAACATTCTTCTTCCCCTTGCCCAAATGAAAGTAATTTTGTCTAATATCGGACATCAACACCCTGAGATGATCCCTCACTACTGGTGAATTGCATATAAAAATCAGTGTTAACGTACAGTGATTTTAATACTGTCTTCCGTTGCCAGGTGTCACTTGACGGGTCTGATTGCGACGGCATGCGGCGACGACTGTATCAGGATATTCGAGGAGGACAAAAGCTGTAGTGACGCGGTCAACCAGCCGTCCTTCCACCTACTAGTGACCCAGAGCCAGGCCCACAGCGAGGACGTCAATTGTGTCAGTTGGAGTCCCACGCAGGAGGGACTCCTTGCGTCCTGCAGTGATGATGGACATGTCAAGTTGTGGCAGTTCACTGGCGAATCCTGATCCATAGGAACAGTGACAGAGCGTGCATGCCCTGGGTCAAAGTTCATGTTTCACTAACATGTATACGTGATTGAAAATGTGTGATAAGTGACTCCATTCATTGAGCATAGTGGCATCTTGTTTGTGAACATGACGTTGATCATGGCGTATGTTTTATTCGGCTTAGTCATGTGACACTAGCCCACTGTGGAGTGCACTACCTGAGTCATGTGACACCAGCCTATTGAGGAGAGCATTGGCTTAGTCATGTGACACCAACCTACTGGGGAGATCACTGACTTAGTCATGTGACACCAGCCCACTGTGGAGAGTACTACCTGGGTCATGTGACACTAGCCTGCTGGGGAGAGCACTACCTGAATCATGTGACACCAGCCTATTGAGGAGAGCACTACATCAGTCATGTGACACCAGCCCACTGTGGAGAGCACTACCTGAGTTATGCGACACCAGCCTAAATAAAATAAATAAATAAAAGTACTTATATAGTGCCCGATCAATTAAAATTGCTGTCGGGCGCTTTACATACATACACACATATACTAATATTTTACATAAACAGAAATGCTAACTAAGAAATAAATATAGGCCTAGTTGCTAAAAAGCAATTTAAAAAAGAGAGATCATTAAAACAACTTAAATAAATACATATACTAAGACATTCTTAAAAAACTACTTTAAATACATTCATAAAACAAAATATATTTATCTAAAGAAAGCACATAAAATGTCCTCGTTGGTGAATTATAAAATGCTTGTTTAAAAAGGTGAGTCTTCAAGTGTTTTAAACATGATGTTGCTGTCCTGGGCGTAGGAGGCAAATTGTTCTATAGAACCGCCGAGCAGACCATGAAACGATGATCACATTGAGTAACAGTTTGTGAGGCCGGTACAAACAAAAGGCGCGGCTGCGAGGCAGATTGTAGAGTTCTGTTGATCGGACGGTAGCTAATTTACTCGCTTATTTAGTCTGACGCTCAACTAAACAAGGCACTATACATAAACAGCAGCACTTTGTAGGTCGGTCTCAGATGAATGGATAGCCAGTGTAAAAGCCTACTGTGGAGTGCACTCGCTTACCGTGGTAGTCATGTGACACCAGCTAGCTAAGCACATTGAAAAAGTATCGAACAAGTGTTCCAAAACAGTCGGCGTCTTAAACAAACTAAAATATGTTTTTCCTCTAGAAATTAAAATTCTCTTATATAATACATGTTTTTATCACATAATAACTATTGTATTCTGGCGTGGGGATACCAAGGTAGTCGAATGTTGAAAATACAAAAGAATTTTATCTATAAGAAATATAATTCACTGAGCCACTTAAAAAAATTGAATATCTTACAAATTGATGACAATAATATTACATGAACTTAAGTTTTATTTCAAATACGTACATCATGACCTCCCTGCCTACCTATTAAATTGGAAACTAAATACAAATGCTTACAATTACAACACAACGAAAAAAACAGAGTTACACCAATTCAGAACAAAAGATGCCTTAGATATAGTTTGCCACATGTCATTAACAATACCTCAAAGTTAGTCACAGAGAAGATTGGAACATAGCTTCAGAGGTTTTGCTAATTATGCGAAAAACAATTTATTAGAAAAATATGTGGATACATCTACAATATGAATTTATTTTTTACAAGTATATTGATGTGTACTATTGACAACTAATATTTGTTTATTTTAACATATCATAAATACTTAATACATGCATATATGTAATCAAGCAATCTCAGTTTCTTTTCCTGCACATTGCTCTTCCGTCGGTAAAATTGAGTTGAAATAAATTATTATTGTGGTTCCTATGAGAGTGACTGTTATTGTCTTAATAGGAGTCACATACCCCATCTAATTTGAAATTGCACTGCATTTGTATATATGAATATATATGCCTATTCATGTTACATTAATTTGATATTATGCATATATTGTAATTGAGGTCTAAATAAGTTTCTTGTTCTTGTGGAGAGCACTACCCAAGTCATGCGAGTGTTTGTTGGTAGAGGTGTCAGCCTCCACAGGAAGTGCCAACAGTGGCTCTTTGTTGAAACGATCAAACTGTGCACAATGTCGCCGGCTTTTAAATGCAATTTGGTGGGCAGTATACCTTCAACATATTTTCATATTAACAACATTTCCCAAAAATGAGGATCAGGCAGCCTCGGTTTAATTATCGCAATGAATCACTGTGTGTTACCATGTCAGTTAGTGTTTACTAATTATGTACGACATAAAACCAAGAAGGAATCAAATCATGTTGCATGTGAGCATTACAAAGAAACGTGAAAAATATAAAATACTGGGTTGCATGATGGACTGAAGGTGGAATAGATAATAACCATGTAGAATAATGTAAATCAATGTTCTGATGACACTATTGTTAAGCATATTTATTTAAAGACATTACAACATTTGCATATTCAGATCACAAACAGCCAACAACTTTGATTCACTTTGACATTGTCTGTTATCAGCCGGCTCTCTAACATGTGGAATGTGCATCATTTTCACTGACTAACACCTCGTGTACACATTAGTTTATTAACAGTTGTAAAATAAATAAAAACATTTTAATTAGAATCACATTTTATGTTATATAAATAAATACATAGCAGGTAGCTTTACAATAAAACAGCATGTCATAAACCACGCATTTAAACCACTTGCTGTGAGATGTACATTTCTTGCAAATGGTTGAAATGCTTGGTTTATAACACTCTCTCTCTCTCTCTCTATATATATATATACATACATATATATTCCTAAAGGCAGCATAGGCAGACCGTTCGATTATGACAGACATGATATACAACCTCCGAAAAATGCTCTAAAAATCACCAAAATATTTTGTTCTTGCAAATAATTCTATATTATATTTCTGGTCATACTACATACAGTACCAGAACAAATCTTAAATTAAAACAGCCAAGCACCCATGGGTTGAAACTAACCAGAATGGCAAATTATGGCAAAAATGGTTGACATCTGCTGCCATTAGGAGTATGTATGGAGTATGTATGTATATAAAATATATTTATACATTCTATATATAGTCATGATGCAAATGAACACTACACAGTGACACAATGATCACATGCATGAGCCTGGGAAATACAATACATTCACATGTACGGCAGTAATCGTGGTTGAACTCAAGCCTTGCTCTGTGGTACAGCACATTACCAATAATACACTCATTACAAGCATCAATGACTTATGTAAGTAGCACTTGTTTCTCACAGGCCTGGAATAAGTACATTCATTACTAAAAAACATTTAAATCCAATTAAAAACATATTAATCAAACTTAGTTCAACTACTCTGTAATAAAATTTACTGCTTGATAATTATTTTCGGTAACTTACATAATTATTATTTGTAAACAGCAATAATGCATTTGCAAAATGTCTGCAAACTACAATCATTCTACTAATCCTAGAGTTGTTTTACTACCGAGACCAAAACAATTTAAAGTTTGAAATGTTTACAGCTGTAGATATAACTCTGAAGAAAATATAGCAAATTGTCAGTGAAGTTATGGTACACAAGCTTTGTGAATTATTTTTACAGTATGTATAATGTATAATTCTTTTTAGAATTTCTGGGATTTAGTCAAATTTGAACATAGTCAATGTTATCTTCTGTGATTCTTCTGGCTGATGTTGCTGGCAGTGTCAGACAGACGGACGGACGGACAGACGGACATTGCTCACAACAATGTCAACAGTTACTGTCGGTGTGTCACCTAGTTGTCTGTCTGGCTGGCAGTGAGGAACTTGTGACAGAAGTGACAGACGGGAACCATGAGAGATTGCGAACCAGGTGCTGCAAACAAACAAACCATTCTATTAGTTCAACCAGGAAACAAAATACATTTAAGGATCATCTCAGTACATCGATGTCCAATATGAGACTAAATTACTTCTGGCCTCGACCCCCACCCCTTACTCTGATGAAAGTTTGTAAACATTGTTATCATATATTAACAGTGTCAGTACAAAGCATAAAATATCGATGTCCGACTGCAGACGAAACTGCGATGATCCCTTACACATTGTTTTGGATATATAGTATCACTGACACACTACTCTTTTTTGTAAGGATGCAAAAAATGACAGTGAAGATATCCTGGGAAAAAAATGAAAAACTAGGACCAACCTAACGTATATCTATTACACCCTAAACTCCTACAGACTGTTTCATGTGACAATCTTACAGACACAGGAAACATTGTTTATGACTTGGTGCATTTTAAGCAAGCATCTTTTCTATATGCCGCAGAGATATGTATGGAATGGGAGGCAAACAACAAGTGAACTCAACACAAAGGCTCTTGGAAGACTTCAGCTATATGCTGTTAGTTACGTCACACATTACGTGACATTTATGTATGTATGTATGTATTCCAGTATATGTGTGCATAATCGTGAGATATGAGAGATAATCAATGTCTGATATCAGACGAAATAACTTTTGTTTGTGGGAGGGGGTTCAGAGGCAGTTTTGTCTGGCATCGGACATCAGTATTTACGTTTCAGACCAATGCTGTTAAAATATTGATGTAATTATGTCAATGTTTACAAACTTACATCTGAAGGGAGGAGGTGGGGGGGGGGGGGGCTGAAGCCTGATGAAAGTAATTTTGTCTGTTGACAATGACTATCTCATGTGACTGGACAGCTTCCATTACACAGTTGCCTAAAAACAACCCTTAAGAGAAAGAAAGTGAAAGTAGAACCCACCAGTGACCCCCAGCAGTGATTTGGGCACACGGCTGGCACAGCATGGACCACAGAAGAAGTTACCACAGTTGCTGCACTTGTGCTACAAAACAACACAGCTACCATTTCAATATTACAACTACCATTACACAGTTACAACTACCATTACAATTAGCATTACAACATTGCAGCTACCATTATATTAATACAACTACCATTGCAATTAACAGTATAACTGACAACAATCTTACAACTACTATCATTAAACCACTACTGCATTACAACTACCACTACATATTACAACTACCACTACATATAACTACCATTACAACAACACAATTACAACAGGGAAAAGCTTCTTGTTCACAAAACATACAAATATGTAAATTTAACAAGATTTACCAAGACCCATCAAAATAAAAGGATTTTAGAAGCTTTAACATCATCAGAATGGAATCGATCTAAAGTCACACCTAAATAACTGATACTGACTTTGATTCAATGATATTTCAACTGCATACCACATTAAATTTTTATATAAAGAGAAAACTGTATAAATGTGACAAATAAATTCCCATTCTGAACTTAGGTTTGCTAGGGAGGTGGAAGATTCACTTGGTGTTCCCCTGTGCAACCACCTGTCTTATATGGCCACTTTGTAGAGAAAGGGTGGTCATATATTTTGCACTGGCATGATATATACTGCTTTATATATATCTTCTAATGGTTGACACTACTTTTGTCGACATTCAGTTTATACGTAATGTACCTTAGGGCAATTTCCTCAAGTGTATACAACAATTTGTTGACATGTTCTTTACAACATAATGAACATATCCAAATCAGTAGTCTCTAATACAGTTATTTTCACAAAGTTGCTGGAATATCTTTGTGCCTAGTTTTGGCATCGCTGGATAACTGGGCTTCTTTTGAACACAGGAGAAAACATTGACAGATAACACACTTCAACACATAACACACTTCAACACATAACATGCTTCAACACACGTACCCGTCTCTTTAGTATGGTGGAGAAGTTTACGTTGCAACCAATACAGCTGCCTGAAACAAACAGTCATGATATAAGTTCTACTTGTCAGATGAAACATACAGCCATGATATAAGTTCTACTTGTCAGATGAAACATACAGCCATGATATAAGTTCTACTTGTCAGATGAAACATACAGCCATGATATAAGTTCTACTTGTCAGATGAAACATACAGCCATGATATAAGTTCTACTTGTCAGATGAAACAAACAGCCATGATATAAGTTCTACTTGTCAGATGAAACATATAGCCATGATATAAGTTCTACTTGTCAGATGAAACATACAGCCATGATATAAGTTCTACTTGTCAGATGAAACATACAGCCATGATATAAGTTCTACTTGTCAGATGAAACATACAGCCATGATATAAGTTCTACTTGTCAGATGAAACAAACAGCCATGATATAAGTTCTACTTGTCAGATGAAACAAACAGCCATGATATAAGTTCTACTTGTCAGATGAAACAAACAGCCATGATATAAGTTCTACTTGTCAGATGGCTCATCTTACGAAAGACTTACTTGTGTAGTTGTGTCCTGCGGTGACAACTTGTACTGACAAAGATCCCTCATCTTACGAAAGACTTACTTGTGTAGTTGTGTCCTACGGTGACAACTTGTACTGACAAAGATCCCTCATCTTACAAAAGACTTACTTGTGTAGTTGTGTCCTACGGTGACAACTTGTACTGACAAAGATCCCTCATCTTACGAAAGACTTACTTGTGTAGTTGTGTCCTATGGTGATAACTTGTACTGATAAATGGCTCAGTTGACACTGGTTTGTCATCGAAAAAAATAAACTGGCTAATAATGGCTATGATTGACTTACATGCTAAATGGGACACTTGTTATTAATTCAAGACTGTCAAATAATTATGGGCCTGGTAACAACTTGTATATAGATAAAGATCCCAACCTACCAACAGCTGCTCTCTGCTGTCGCCGTTGTTTGAAGTCGAGTATTTTGCCCATCACGCCAGACCCTCTGGCTGTACCTTCCTTCACATCTGTTCTTGCTGCTTTCACCAGAGAGCCGTCTCCATCAGACAAGTCTGCACTGGCGCTCGAGTCCACACACTGCTGCAGTGACATATGTAACACGTTTCTATTAGGGATCATCTCAGAACGTCATGTTTGATATCAGACAAAATTATTTTCATTTCGGGGTGTTTCATCTGGCTTCGTATATCGATATTTTACGCTTCAGATTGATACTGTTAATCTATTGATATCCTCTTAAAAAATAAATGTTTACAAACGTTCATTTGCAGGGAGTGGGTGGAGTGGGTGGAGGAGTGGAGTGAGTGGAGGGGGTAGAGGGGGTGGAGGGGATGGAGTGGGTGGAGGGGGTGGAGAGGGTGGAGGGGGTGGAGGGGCTAAGGCCAGACGAAAGAAATTTTGTCTGCTGTTTGATATCAATGTTCTAAGATGATCCCTTATGTGTTGATTATAAATATGTTTGTCTGTAAGAATTCACCTGGTTTTAAGAGTCATTACAGTTATAATATACAGTTCATGTTATTACTTTCTTAGACATTTTGTCTTGGCTGTGTAACTTATGTTTCACTGTATATATGAAATAGTATGTAGTCTAAGTATATGACATAGTATGTAGTCTAAGTATATGACATAGTATGTAGTCTAAGTATATGACATAGTATGTAGTCTAAGTATATGACATAGTATGTAGTCTAAGTATATGACATAGTATGTAGTCTAAGTATAGCACTAGGCATTTTTAAAATTAATATAAGAAAATAGGTATATGTACTCGTTGTAAAAATGTCTATGACACTATTTGATAATAATATTTGCCACTTGACTTTGTGATTTTGACAGGTAGTGGTAGAGTGAAATGAGCAAAACCAAAATAATGTTCTATGCATCCTTTTTTACAACTTTTAACATGATCAAATGTTTGAAAGACATGTTTGCATGTATTATACCCGAATGCTTGCATGTATCATACATATATGGTTGCATGTCTCGTACCTGTATGTTACTATGTTTGCATGTTTCGTATCCACATGTTTGCATGTATCATACCCGTATATGGCATGTATCATATCCATATGTTTGCATGTATCATACCCATATGTTGGCATGTATCATACCCGTATGTTTGCATGTATCATACCCGTATGTTGGCATGTATCATACCCATATGTTGGCATGTATCATACCCGTATGTTTGCATGTATCATACCTGTATGTTTGCATGTGTCGTACCCGCATGTATACATAATAGACAATGTTATTATAACTCACCTCCGAAGCATCGTCATCCTGGAATTTATCTTCAGACATCTCCGCTTCTTCGTATGGCTCATTCCTCCCTGAAGTCACCTAAACAGTGCAGACCCACGTTTACTGCATCATGTTTACTGCAACTCTCCAACTGTACTAAATTATGTTTACTCTACAACTGCACTACATCATGTTTACTGAAACTCACCAGCTGTACTACATCATGTTTACTGAAACTCACCAGCTGTACTACATCATGTTTACTGTAACTCTACAACTGCACTACATCATGTTTACTGTAACTCTACAACTGCACTACATCATGTTTACTGTAACTCTACAACTGCACTACATCATGTTTACTGCAACTCTCCAACTGTACTACATCATGTTTACTGTAACTCTACAACTGCACCACATCATGTTTACTGCAACTCTCCAACTGTACTACATCATGTTTACGGCAACTCTACAAATGTACGACATCATGTTTACTGCAACTCTCCAACTGTACTACATCATGTTTACTGCAACTCTACAACTGCACTACATCATGTTTACGACAACTCTACAACTGTACTACATCATGTTTACTGCAACTCTACAACTGCACTACATCATGTTTACTGCAACTCTACAACTGCACTACATCATGTTTACGACAACTCTACAACTGTACTACATCATGTTTACTACAACTCTACAACTGCACTACATCATGTTTACTGCAACTCACCAGCTGTACTACATCATGTTTACTGTAACTCTACAACTGTACTACATCATGTTTACTGCAACTCACCAGCTGTACTACATCATGTTTACTGCAACTTTCCAACTGTACCACATCATGTTTACTGTAACTCTCCAACTGTACTACATCATGTTTACTGTAATTCTCCAACTGTACTACATCATGTTTACTGTAACTCTACAACTGTACCACATCATGTTTACTGTAACTCTCCAAATGTACACCATGTTTACTGTAACTCTACAACTGTACCACATCATGTTTACTGTAACTCTACAACTGCACTACATCATGTTTACTGCAACTCTCCAACTGTACTACATCATGTTTACTGCAACTCTCCAACTGTACTACATCATGTTTACTGTAACTCTACAACTGCACTACATCATGTTTACTGCAACTCTCCAACTGTACTACATCATGTTTACTGCAACTCTCCAACTGTATTACATCATGTTTACTGTAACTCTACAACTGCACTACATCATGTTTACTGCAACTCTCCAACTGTACTACATCATGTTTACTGCAACTCTCCAACTGTACTACATCATGTTTACTGCAACTTTCCAACTGTACTACATCATGCTTACAATATTACTGACCTGAGTGACAATGACATTCCCATTGTCTGTGGCATGGCTGGTCACTCACAGGCCCTTAGCTAGAAATATTGTTTGCCATTTTTGGATTCATCTAAAGTTGCCTCTTGGCTCGCAATCGGCTAACATGGAAGCCATACACGCCAATCACAACCATCATTGTTTAGTTTTTTTAGCAAGTTTAGCTTTTTTCAATGACACATCAGTGTCCTCTGTGCCATTTATTTAATACTGATCTATTTAATTTGTTTCACTGTAAGTTGTGCCAGTGATAGTCATTAATGTAGGCCTGTAGACTTGGAACTATTAGTTAGTCTAGTGGCCAGCTGGCCCCCACCAAATTCCACCAATCTTATCAGTTGTAATTATCTGTCTTGGCCAGTCATCTGCCAGTCTTGGCTAAGCCCCTGGTCACTCACCTGTGTCACAATGATGTCCATAGGACCGGTGTCCTGACTCGTCATGAAAGCTGTTGTCACAGGAGCCAGTTCTTTTTCAGTGCAGTCATTTTCTGTCACCTCACACTTTGGAGCAGTCCAACTGTCTACGTCTACACATAATGACATGATATGTATATAATGCATTTTATCCTACTTCTATTTAATTCAGGTCGATGTACTTACACAAACTGACTGATACAGAAAGCAGACACATTGTCAGATTGATTAACTTACACAGACTGACTGATACAAAAAGAAGACAGACTGTCAGGTTGATGTACTTACACAGACTGACTGATACAGAAAGAAGACACATTGTCAGATTGATGAACTTACGCAGACTGACTGATACAGAAAGAAGACAGACTGTCAGGTTGATGTACTTACACAGACTGACTGATACAGAAAGAAGACAGACTGTCAGGTTGATGTACTTACACAGACTGAGGTTGATTAGGGTACATATACTTGAGCAACTATAAAATTCCATGCCATATCCATGCTTTTTCCAGAGAAAAAACAAAAAGCCATGCAAAAACTGACTACTACACACGACAGTTACACAAAACATACCCTTAAAGTTTAATTACAACACAGCTGTGCTGCCTTCCACTGGCAGAACAAACCAGAGGCAGTAGGAAACCACCATTACACTAAATTGATCTTTTAAAACTTTTTCCCACAGTGGCACCCTCTGGAGATGTGTGGTTCGCCCCTCATGGATTCCATAGGCTTAACATTTAATGTAATGGGTGACTGACATTTAATGTTATGGGTGAATGACACTGACATGCTTTTCCATGTAGTTTAGAAAATTCCAGGCTTTCAAGGCTTTGGTTTTTTACTAATGGAATTCCATGCTATTCAAGGATTTCCATGCTCCATATGAACCCTGGTTGATGTACTATGAACCCTGGTTGATGTACTATGAACCCTGGTTGATGTACTCTGAACCCTGGTTGATGTACTATGAACCCTGGTTGATGTACTCTGAACCCTGGTTGATGTACTATGAACCCTGGTTGATGTACTATGAACCCTGGTTGATGTACTATGATCCCTGGTTGATGTACTATGAACCCTGGTTGATGTACTTACACAGACTGACTGGTCGGTACAGGAAGAAGACAGCAACTGCCAAGTTGATGTTACACCTCAGTTGCAACACGGTCAGTAGTATAACAGTTGACGCAAGCACGCCGTAAAATCTGCATGGAACAAACAAACTTTTATCAATACAGGACATAACTTGTAAGATTAAAATTTTTATAATGGAAAGTAACTGTGCTCAGATGTAAATAGAAACTGTATTTAAGCAGTACAGTAGTCCCTCTCTTTAGATCTGTATCCAAGCATAAGTGTCCCAACATGGCAGGTGTCCATTCATCGGAGGGACAGACATCGTAGTGCCAGAGTTCAGACCAGTATAACTGACACATGGTAAAGATGTGGCAATATATCAACAAAATGTGTTGAATCCATAAAGTTAAAAAACTAAATTTCACAATTTTGCGACGTAACACCCACTTTGTTGGCGTAGGTGACATACTTAGGTGTTTGAATAAATAAGATGTTATGGCATACAGGAACAAAGAAAGATGTTCATTACTGATTTGGTTTCTTACATGACGGCATAGTAACCTTTGCGCCACTTCAAAATGTCATAGAGATGTGTGAGGAAACTGCAGGAGAACTCTAGGAATGTATTCACATGCACCAATCTGAAGCAGAAGAGGCCAGCACCTGTGAGAAGTCCTACATGGAACAGTCAGCAGCTGTCAAGAGTCAGCATTTTGTCAGAAGTCATACGTGGAACAGTCAGCAGCTGTCAAGTAAGTGTCAGAAGTCCTACATGGAACAGTCAGCAGCTGTCAAGTAAGTGTCAGCATATTGTCAAAAGTCATACATGAAACAGTCAGCAACTGTCAAGTAAGTGTCAGCATACTGTCAGAAGTCATACATAGGACAATTAGCAACTGCCTCAGCAGAGTAATTGGCAGCATGTCACATGTCCAGTCAGAAAATTACTTCTTTATGCAAACAAAACAAACAGGCTGTTTAAGCTTGAAGTGATGATCTAATACTATCACTATATAATAATACTTATCTTTTTTAAAGCACCTTTCCAATAAAATGCTGAAAGCGCTGTACAAAATTTAATTATGAATATGCAACATACAAATCCTTGAATTCTTCAATTTTACAGCTCTGGGCTTCAGAGCTCTCCTGGCTTGGAGATGGGTTCGGGAAACATTTCTTGAGGAGCCCCGTTTTTTTGTGAATGATTCCAAGCGATGCACACGAGATGATGAAGACAAGAGCATATAGCAGCAGGTGGCCTGAAGACAGCAACCGCCACATGGAAAGAGACACCACTAGAGAAGGCACAACATACAAAATTATATTTATTATAATTTTATAACTTAAAGCCTTGTATTTATTTATTAACTTTTTAAAATCATTACCTTATTTTAAATATTTGTATTAATCTATTTACATTTCAAACTTATATACCTAGTATTTTTATGTACTTTGGAGGGGAAAAGGAGGCAAGCAAGACTTAGACTGCGATGGGAGGACTGTGTAAAGTGATATTTGGAGGGAGAGAGTGGAGAACGAAAGCAAAAAATATAAACGAATGGAGACAGTTGATGGAGAGAGCAGTGGAATATCAGTGATGGAAAAGAAAAATTATGTAACAGAAATCGAGGATTGGAATCTATGCCAGCATCACCCCTGACAGACAGGGAAACAAGGAGAACGAAGTATTTTTATACCTATTTATATGTACCGAGCTTTTATGTGTTTTACTTGAAATAAATGTTGTCGTATTAGCGCAACCACATAGCTAACAGAAAAACAGGCAGTACAATGCTACTGTGCGGTGCAACTACAAAAAAAATTGTATATACAATCTGTTGTTATTCTTGGTTATTATGTTCATGGGCAATGTGTGACTGTGTCCTGCTACACACACCAGAATCGTGACCAGATAGATATGCATTTCAAAAAGTTACACATTACTTTTTTGTATTTAAGTATCAAACTGTATTATTCTAAACAAATGTACATAAACAAACAATAACATTTAATATAGGCCATTGAAGAAATAACAAGTACAGTCAAGTAGTTTAACTGGATTACACATATCTAGTTCACCTGTTGATAGACAGAAACAGGCAGCATTGCTTAGCAGCAGCACAGCCAGACTACTGCATGGAGACTCCCATCTGAAACATCAAACAAAACCTTACAGTGTGTCTAATTATGAGCAACTTATTTTTTGTTCACAACTATGGATGTAATTTATGACAGCTATCATAAGACGTAACATTGCCTTTATAACAATTGTGTACAATTTCTTCAAAAATATAATAAAACATGCCTTATATAATTAATGGCCTGGCTAAATCAATGAGCATTCGATTTGACCTCGAGAAACTGAAAGACCCGAAAATCGCAGAAGTGTTTCAGGCACAGATAGGCAGGAAGTTTGCAGCCCTAAGCTACCTGGACAGTGATGTCAACACCCTCGCTAAGGATCTCAAAGAGGTTTTACTCGAAACAGCTGACGAGGTGCTTGGGAGGCAGAGGAAGAAGAACCAGTCTTGGGTCTTAGATGAGATTCTTGACGTATGCGACAAGAGAAGGGACTTGAAGCAGTGGAACCATACGTCTCTCGAAGCATGGACACAATATAGCATGGTGAATAAAGAAGTAAGGAAGAAGATGAAAGAGCAAAAGAGGATTCTCCTGACAGAAACCAGAGCAGTAGTGAATCGGTGGGCAGAGTACTGCAATGATCTCTACAACTACAACCTCCAGCCAGACACCAGTATAACCCATGCAGTCCAGACCCAGACTAGAGAACCGGTATGCTGCCTACCTGTCCTAAGGGAAGAGGTTGCAGAAGCAGTGAGACGGCTGAAATCGGGAAAGTCACCTGGGGCGGACAACATCCCCGCAGAACTGCTGAAAAAGGGAGCGAAGCAACAACAACATTCCTCACAGTCCTATGTCAGAAGATTTGGGAGACCAAAGAATGGCCGCAGGAGAGGAAACAGTTGCTGGTCATTCCTCTGTCCAAGAAAGGGAACCTCAGACAGTGCAAGAACCTTCGCACAATTAGCCTAATCAGCCATCCCAGCAAGATCATGCTCAGATTAATTCTCAACCGGTTGTAATCCATGGCAGAACTTCTAGCTGAAGAACAAGCAGGTTTCAGAGCGGGAAGGAGCACAGTCGAGCAGATTGTCAACACCAGAGTCATCACAGAGAAACATCTACAACACCAACGAGATCTCTTTCACAACTTCATAGACTTCATGATGGACTGTGGCAGGTCCTCAGAGGTTACAACGTAGAGGAAGGACTGATACAAGTCAGAGAGACACTGTACAAAGATGCCAGTAGTGCAATCCTGATGAACAACCAGATCGAGGATTTCTTTAGAACAACAGTGGGCGTCCCCGACAAGGATGCTTGCTCTCCCCAGTGCTCCTCAACATATTCCTGGAGAAGATCATGCAGGACACCCTACTCAACCACCACTGCACCATCTCCATCGGTGGCAGGTTCGTCTCTAACCTTCGTTTCGCTGACACCATCGATCTCATGGCCAGCAGCAATGATGCACTTTAAAGCCTTACCAACATATTGGTCCAGAGTGCAGTGGGTTACGGCATGGAGGTCAGCACAGAGAAGAGCAAAGTCATGGTTAACAGCACAAGCAACACCAGAGCAGACATCATCATGAATGGTGAAAAGATAGAAGTCAGCAGCTTTAAATATCTAGGAGCGACCTTGTCTATGGATGGGAACTGCACGACAGAAATACGTATCAGGATCGCCTCAGCAATGGCAGCCATGGCATGATTGGAGAGGATCTGGGGAAGTAGTAATACATGCTTCACAAACAAGTATAGCCTGTTCAGATCACTTGTACTATCCATCTTTCTATACAGATGTGAGACGTGGACACTTCTTGCTAAGGTTGAGAAAAAGATCAAAGCAGACTAAGTGCTTGAGGAAGATGCTCCACATCTCCTACATAGAGCATAAGGCCAATGAGTATGTGCAGAGAAAGGTCACATCCCTGGTGGGCCGTGAGAAACTGTGCAACTATAGCTGATAGTTGGCAGGACTTCGCAAATACATTCTCACCGAAAACAAGTCTGTCATCCCAATAATGTTGCACTTTACAGTTACACAAGTTTACCTCAAATGACATCAGCATCCAAAGCTAAAGGATAAAGTTTCACTGGAATTTAATATAGATGCGATATCTGAAAACAAGTAAATATAGCACCAGTGTTTCACTTATTCTCATATGTGTCATGGTGTACCTGATGACCTCAGCATGACGTCAACAGGTAAAGACAAGTTCCTATATAGTGCATTATCCAGTCTTTACGAAAACTCAAAACACTTTACACTTTACGCCCTGACTGACCTGTTCAATCGAACACCATATCAACTTCTCTGGGAAGCATTCAGTCCCGCTGCAATTACTGCACAAAGACTATTTGTACACAACTATCTACCACTGTTTACAGCCAGGTACTCATTCATACAGCTGAATGAATTGGAGTAACATAAAGTGAAAAAAATTGCCCATGGCTCGACATGGCAGCAGGAGGATTCAACCTCATTTGGAGGCATTCGACTGGATGAACATATTAAGTGGAGCACTTTGTTGACCAGTTTCTTTGCATGATTCCTAACTGCTTCTGTGGGGCGCAATAGTCTACCGACTAGAACATTGGACTATTATTGGAAATAACGTCTCAGCTTAGAATCATCATGATGTCATTTCGAAGCTTTGCAATATTGTTCCATTCAAGCTGCCTCAGTTCACCCAGTTGTATAACATTAAAGGGAAACTGAAGCACGCATTATGCAATATATGGTTGTTTAAGTGCATCACCCCCCACTTTAATGAGTACCTGGTAGTACTGGTACTATACTGGCGGATATGTATATCAATGAATAGACAACATGCAGTAATTGCAGTACAACTGTCTGCTTTCCAGAGAAGTTGAGATGGTGTTCAAATGAACAGATCTACCCAGGAGTGAAGTATGAGACACTTTGAGTCTAAGGACTGGATATTTCGCTCTATGAGAACTAACTATTTATCTCATTCAGTTTCAACTTTCAAGTTCACATAAAATATGTAAGTTGTATATATGTGTGTGTATGTATATATATATATATATATGTATCAGGTGCATGGAATCAGCCAATTAATAAAGTATGTTGAGAGGTGGAAAATAACCAATAACTAAGGTTTACAATATATATATATATGATCCACCCAAAGAACATAACAGCATAATGTTAATAATAATTGGGGGAATTCTTTGTTCAGCCATAATATATATACATGTACACACCATGAAAGGGTGCGTGAAGACTTCCAATTAATATGCGACGTTGGGAGGTGGCAATTAACCAAGACCTAAGAGAACATTGGTGCAATGGTTGAGAGAGTTGCCATGTCAAACCTTGGGCAAGTCCACTCTATGTTACTACAGTTCATTCAGCTGTATGAATGAGTACCTGGCTATAGATAGTGGTGGATATTTTTCGCGCTTTAATTGCAACTTGGCTGAATGCTTCCCAGCGAAGTCGAGATGGTGTTCGATTGAACAGTCCTAAGGACTGGATGGATACTGTGCTATGTAAGAACTTACCTTTACCTTTTTTCACATACCTTTGCAACAATATGACAACTCGACTGAGTTGAATGAATGGGTCGGCCAATACCACGAGTCGCCTACTGTTGGTCACCAGAACTGACAAGTCAACGTGGGTCTTTGTGCCAGTACCCCCACAGAGAGGACCCTCAGGCATTCTGGTCTTCAATGTAGTCTTTGGTTAACCATCACACACAACGTAACCACAATCCAACTTGAATCTTTTGTTCCTGGAAAAGAAGCCATGCTACCGGTTGTTTGTGATAACAGATCGGACAGTGCTTGGTGAGGCAAACTGGACCATCTTCTAAGCCTCAAAAGAAGTATGCTACGACACCATATTTGTACAACGTAAACATGCCTGGGATTGTGTGGAACGATGGAATTAATGCACTGAGGTTTCACAATAATGGAATTAATGCAAAAATAAAGTTATAATGATGAAATTGAGGTGGGTCCGGATTCTACACAAGTGCCAATATTTTAGTTAATGGAATCAGTGATGTCTTTTATATAGAGTAAGAACAGGACCTGGCCAAGGACTGAGCTTTGGGGTACACCAGAGATAACAATTGCAGGAGCCGAGTGGTTACCATTTAGTGATTTACTGAGTGTGTAACTGTAAGTTTAACGCTGTATATCGAGACACAACACTTAAACATCCATTATTTTTAACAATTTAGTTCAACACTTTGACATCACACAGTCCCACGACTCAGTCTCGGTGTCACCGACTGTGTGACGGTCACTGTCAGTCAGTGACAATTACTGTCTGACTGTGTCAGTGTCACTGTGTCATGACGTGCGAGTCTGTCACTGTCAGTCACAGTGTGTCACTTAGTTAATCAGTGAAACCGACAGACTGAGCCTCAGTCTGTGGCACCGTCACAGACAAAGCTAGTCTAAAGAAAATGCATTCGTGGAGTAAACATTTACCCCAATGTTGACGTTTACCATGATAACTGTTATGAATCATTACGAATAATGATTATATAAATATCAACAAAATTATTGCAGTTTCGACACCAACAAACTTTTAGAAGAAATGACGAAACAGACAAGTGTTACATTGAAGGATAGTAAACCGTTATTCCGGAATACGTCGCTTTCTCGCTAGGTGGCATCGAGGAGATCGAGGCTGGTGGCGCGAACAGGACAATTTTAAATCATCCTCTATTAATGTTATTATTTTACTTGTTTTTAATTTGATTCGTATTACGGTAAGGTGTTCAATAAGTGCTATTAGTTGGCATCCTGTGACCAACACAAATACTAAATAAACCACCCATTTCTTTCTAAAACGAACATTATTTATCAAGACACTGTATTATCACCCAATAAACAACTGGTAACCAAGGGGTTTGACTAAAAGGCGCACGACCACGTAATATAATGTGTTGGTAGATAGTTTGACCGTTGATGGTATATATAGGGTTTGTGTGTGCATTGTTAAAAATTTTGAGTCTGTATTTCACCCAGGAGTTACACAATTTAGGCATTTTATCCGATCTTCCGGACGAACATCTAGTCTTGGCACCGTAGCGCCACCTGGCGAATGGCATTATAACTATAAGGATAATAAGAACATCGCAAAAGTGCTAAGTAACGGTAGTAACTTGCGAAAAATAAATGTTCTGTTAATTTAACAATACCAGTAAACCATAGATTAAAGATTTATTTTTGGCATGTTACTTTACCATTACTGTACACTTTTCGCGAGAAGGTATTTCTGGAATTTCTTCGTTGAGGCTTTGTCTTTTGATTGAGGATACGTATCGTACGACGTCCACCACTGTCACTGATCTGTCAGTATCAATGTCAACAGACAGCCGTTGCCACATAATCCGTTACGATTTTGCAAGATATTCAGCTTAATTGCTTCTATGTAACTAACTTCAAAAGATCAATTATGGCATATTGGTGTGGGGTCATCAAGCCCATCGCATTTTTTAACTTACTTCAAAAGAAAGCAGTGCGAATAGTTACTTCAAGTTCACTTCAGCTTGTAAATACAATTCTCACACAGATCCTATCTTTAAGGAATGTAAATTTCTTAAGTTGAATGACATCTAAAGACTCCAACAGCTCAAATTTTATTACAAATTGATCAACAAGGTTATGCCAGAATACTTCAGTCATATTCCATACACATACAACTTTGCAATTCACCAATATATATATATATATAACACATGGTAAAAACAACTTATTTATTCCCAGAGTTAATCATCAATATGCAAAAAAGTACATCAGACACAACATTATACAAACTGTTAACAATACTCCAAATATCATCCTTGATAGAATTTATACACGTAGCTTATATGGTTTTTCCACTTACACAAAAAATTACTTTATCAAGAATTATGAATCATGTTGTCATATTTCTAATTGTTACAACTGTCAATCTTAAATTAGAATTGAATAAACAAGAATATTAGAACAAGAAAAACAGCTTTTCTGTTGTTTTTATTGCCTTATATAAACAACAACTTTTTGGTGTCACGTGTTATGCTGCAACGCTTCGCTCATTATCATAAATTTAGTGTTTTTGTTTGCTTTGTTTACGTAATACGGAACTCAATTCAAATGAATTCACCATGTTTTATATTATTGTTATTGCTTTATTAAATACTCACAAAAACGTGTTTGTAGGAAATGTTTCAGTTCAAGGTGTTGCGTGCGTAACGGTGTCACATCAAATGTCCGCATAACTGTATCACTAACATCACAGTGGCAACTATTGTAACGGCTTCAGATAGTTTCTGTAACTTAAGTAATTCACATTCCACACTAATAAGTAAAATTCTTTCTCCTATGTGACAGCAGCACATGTTTTGGTGTCACGCTGTTATGCACGCAACAACTCCAGTATTATAAGCTTGAAACCATTTTTTTAAAATCTCTTCTCAAGAACTTTTATACAAACTGTTTTATAATCTATAGACATTTCTCTTTACAGCATACGTAAAATTGCATTCAAAATCAAAAGATGAAAATAATGCAGTTTGTCAACCAAACATTGATCAATACCCAGTACTGTAGAATGACTCAATTATTAAAACATGTTTTGCCAAACACCAATGTTCGTCTGTGCCATGTTCCTAAATTTAGTAGTATCACCAGATCACCATAACAAGTATTGGGATCTGGTAAAAATTTATGTGGTACTGTAATTTGAGACATCTTGTTGAACTGTCGTAATTTATTTGTCACAGATACAAACATTTTCTGCATTCTGTTTATGATATCTAGCACACATAAGTTGTTGAATACAACAGTAATGATACAATATATATTGGTATATATCATTACTGTTTTATTCAACAACTGCTTTTGTACTTATATATACAACATTCCTTTATAGTGCAAGTTATATTTTTGTTACAAACTACAATATTTACCTTCATAAAATATGAATTTATTAAATTAAAAGTTTAGTTAAATTAAAACATATTAGGGGCTATGCATTTCAACAACTACAGTTAATGACCCAAATGGTAATTTGATATATGGGTCTAAGCTATTCCTGTGTACTGTCATTAGACCCTCCTGCCTCACTGTTCAGTAGTACTGGACAATCTGATGTGCCATTCTGAACAGCTCCAGACACTTGGTGGTCTGCATGCATACCCTGGGGGGACACCCAGGGGGTGGGAGCAGCAGTGCAGTTAAGATAATCTTGATTACTTGGCTCAATGTGTGCTGACTCTCTTTGATTTTATCATTCTGGGGGAGAGACACTGGATACATTACAAATATGCCAACCCTGAGAAATTATCTAACATATGCCCAGTTTTTCAAGTTGATGGACAACAATCCCACTTGCACCATACATATATTGGCTAATTATTTGTTAGTCCCGATTATGTGCAATTTCTTGCATGTCTCAGTTTCCACCCTTTATTGTAAAAACGCATACTGTGATGTAAAAAATGATATACCTTTCATTACGTTTGATTTGATACACATTCCCATGAACCAAGGCTAATATTCAATTTATTTTAGTATAGGGTTTTGAACAAAACCTACATGAAATTACATTTTAGAAAAAAAATTGTGATCTTAGATAACATTATAAAACATGGTGTGTAACAATTTATGTAACTGAGCCAAATGTATCAACATATTGTTGCTAACGAATAATATACAGTGCAAAACCTGTTGACACTTGGGCCTGAATTAACATACATGCCATTTATAATAAACATGCAGCAAAATAATGTCTTTTCAAATGTTTTATTCGTACAGATACAAGTGATCAGACTGGATATTTTAGGGTGCTTATATTATAGAGGGGGGGGGTACTACTAAATACTGTGACTAAGAAATGCTATTTGCAAGCAGTTAATGACCCGCTAAGAAAGCTCACAACACAGTTGTTATGATTAAACCATCAAATAATCTGATTAAATGACAGCTGTTTCTGCTCATCATGTTCATCTAAAGCATTTCACAGTGTTGGAGGAGTGGACAGTACTGACATGTTTACAACTGTTTGAGTCAGTGGGCCAGTCAATGCACCAAACTCAACATGTGTGATTTTACAACCTTCCAATGTTGTGACTTTATCCAGTCCCTGACTGACCCCATTCATTAGTGTAGCTTGTGAGTTTCAGGTAATTAGTTGATTGATTTAACTTGGGATTTGTGTATTAGTATCACTGCAGAAAGTCACACACAGTGACCCTTCAATGCATGGACGTTACCAGAAACTCCAGGACCTAGTATTCCAGCAGTGCCCAGTTTGTAGGCACAATTAACTGAAATGGCACCACAGTACCTCATGAAAGAAGAACTTAATTGAGAATATCTGTTTTATGCATACATACACACTCATATATATATATATATATACATATACATATACATGAATAATGATTTTCAATATACACTGTACATAATTTAGGAGAAAAAATGGGTCGTTATAGCAAAATGAATCTTAAGTCTTAACACATTTGTAGTTGTAACTTTATTTCTTGTGACTCCATTTCCTTTGTCTTTTTTCTGTGACATTTCTGTGACTAACTATAATATATATATATATACATACATAATATATATATAATACACAGCTGTATATATATTATATTTAGGGGCATCACTCCTATCAAACCACACAGGTGGGCAAGTATCTTGATACAATTAACAATGATCTAAGTAGCATTTCTACAGATTGGCATTCTGTCATACCAGTATACATACTGTCATTAGGGTACCCCCTCTAGTTCACAACTACTTAGATATATGCTTATCCAACCTTGTGCAACCAAGCATATAACTGATACTGCCAGAGCACACTTATCAACATGTTAGTCATTTCCTTTAATTGTCAACTAATTAAGAGGATGCCAGTCCACCATCATTAAAATATCTACACTTTCACATACAATTTATTAGTAAAAACAATGGTACAGAAGGCAAGTTCTTATGTATCACAGTATCCAGTCCTCAGGTCTGATCAAGGCGCTTTACACCTTACTCCCTGGCAGACCTGTTCAATTGAACACCATCTCGACTTCACTGGGAAGCATCCACAATGAACGGAGGTTGATTCCTGTGTGCAGTATATGTTTGTTTGACATGTAATAAAAATTATACAACATAAATATACATGTTACACTAGTTATAAAATTGCAATACTGCAGTATATATATCTCATATAATTTTATAAATAACCTTTTAGTTTAGTTGCCTAAATGCACTTTTCAAGTTATAAACACTGTATACAGATTGTATAATTACAGAAACAAATACCTAAATGATAGTTTGGCATTACTGAAAAAAAATTGTTTTGTTTCAAAGAGAAACAAAGCAATATTATATTGCCCACTACACACGAATCGGCATGTGTTCCAGTTCCAGTCAAGTGGATCAATTTCTGGAGGGGGGACATTACAGAAATGTTGTTGGTGGGTAAAACGAGCACACATATTTTTCAATTCAATTCGATGCTTTATTTCGAGACATAAATACATATAGTGATACATATATCGGTCCATATATCCCTACCACTGTTAAAGTGATAGTAGAAGCACAGTATATAATACATAAGGTAAACATATAAAAAAATAAGAAAATATGAAAACACATCTACGCAGTACCACTGGCACTGCTCCTACAGAAGGTCGTTGTGTACTTACTGGGACTTAACCCATCGCCTTCTAATCCTGGAGATCCATCTGATATCCGTACCTAGTATGGCTAGTGGGAATCCATGTCGATTTTTGTACCTTTGTGTCCAGTAATCCATTGTAACATTTACAGAGGTTAGGATAACAGATTATTTTTAAACGTATGCCCTAAAACTGTTCAAATAACATCCAAATGCCCACACATATTAAGAAATGGTTCGGAAGTTGGATGAACACCTTGCCAGTTTTGTAACACATTCTAACAAACTCTACAGGTGTGTAAAACTGTAATCTTTCCTGTCAGGGTGTTTCATTGATAATTGTAATGTATTCTGTGTAATTAAAAAGTACATCAATTATGATTTATTATAATGGTAATATGAGGAATATTATTTATGTATCTATATGATATATTGCAAACAACATCCATTCCTGGTCAGTCCAAAGCCACATGCCTGATAATAACACTACACTATTTAGTATACAGTTGAAAGTCTACAATTCCTTACCAGATGTCTGAAACAGATTAAGCCTGTTCATCCTTATCCAGAAGGCAGGGTAATTGTTTGGTCAGTTTGGCTCTAGGGTGCAACTAATTGCAGACCATGATTCCCAGGGGGTATCATAAAGCCTTCTGAAATACAGACTGGCTTCAGGCTGCTGCGTAGTCCTAACTACCTATGCACACCTGTAACTGAATAGAGACTAGATTGAAAAGTATTGTTATAATAAAAAAGTCAGGTTATTCTTTTCCAAACAACTAGTTGGTAGAACACATTACCAAAATAATAAAAAAATTGAAAGTTAGAAGTATTTGAAGCCACAAAAAGTTATTATTTGTGTGTGCATCAGTTTTACCTGACCCCAACCTACTCAGTTGCACCTGGCACCTGAAACAGAATGTAGATGCCTACCTAAAAGACAAGATTGGTGTGTGCCATAAAGACCGTTCATCTATCATCACCTCAATATTTGGGCCAAGTGGCAACACAAGTGCTGATGAGGATGTCACATTCGACCACGCATTAAAGAAGACAGAGGATTTAATCAATATTGCTGCACCATCTTTTAACACATATTTTCAAGATAGGGTTGTCTCTATTCATTGCATCTTCGGATAAAAAGACCCACAACTTTTTACTGTCGTATTAACAGGCTGCGAAATAAGGCCGGTCCGATCGTCCCGGACGAGTAGTTTCGGAGCTCGGACTAGTCCAGTTTTAGAAGAGCAGTCCCGTCGGACTAGCTATAATGACGTGAAAGAATGTATACTGTGTGTGTGAAAGTGAAGTGGTGTGATGAAATAAAGCAAAACGATAAGATAACATTTTGTCACTCGACTACATTTTGCGTCTAATCATCTAATCCGGTACCGGGATTACGGAACTTGAAAATGGCCGCTGTTTACATCAGTAAGTGGTGCCTCCTAGCGACCATGAGTGTGGAACCACATGATCAAAATACTCGGTTTGCAGACAGCATCGCGTTCTATCATATTATCGTTCAACCATGTCTCAGGGGCGAATCGGTGATTATTTTAGCAAGCAAACAAACTCCAACAAAGGCACTGGAACACATGTCAGCACATACAAGGGAAAATCTAGCGCAAAGTTGAGGCCAAAATCGTCGTCTAAGACTAAAGCGAATGACGCAACATCAACAACCGACATTGACTGAGTCACATTGTCATGGACATCGCCGGTCATTCTACATCGAAATCATCCGACATTGCCGGTCCTTCGACGTCGACCGATACTGGAGTCATTGCTGGTCCTTCTAGTTCTACACCCACTTCCACTCCTACATCGTCCGACACTGTGGCTGCCTGTCCATCTACTGCTATCGTCTTGTCCAGCAGTGACTCTACCCATGAACGACATGAACAGATCCAAGCTGCACCCATCTCATCTGATGACTTTGCACGTGTACTGTTGCGGCATCACCGTATTTTCTTAATTAAACACTATCATTGCTAACAAGCGGATGAACATTTAATTGTGGAGGACTATTGCTACAAGTTGATGGACATTTAATTATGGACAAACATTGCTAACTAGTTGATGCACATTTAATCATGGACAAGCATTGTTAACAAGTTGATGGACATTTAATTGTTGACAAACATTGCTAACAAGTTTATGCACATTAATGTTAATCGTGGACAAGCATTGCTAACACGTTGATGGACATTTAATTGTGGACAAACATTTCTAACTAGTTGATGCACATTTAATCGCGGACAAGCATTGCTAACAAGTTGATGGACATTTAATTGTGGACAAACATTGCTAATGAATTTATGCACATTAATTTTAATCATGGACAAGCATTGCTAACAAATTGATGGACATTTAATTGTGGATGAACGCTGTTAACCAGCATCAATGTACCCATTAACTGTATATGTATGTCAATGATAATTCTTTCTATAAATGTTACTTGAAGAGAGAATCGATTTGTAATCTTCTCGAATAAAAGCACTAACTAATTTTAGTCAAACGATAGGCCAACGTGATAAAGCATATATGTGTGTGTGTGTATTATAATATATGTATATATATATAGCTATATAATTACCGGGTACATTTAAGGGCTAGTAAAAAAAATTCAGGACTACCGGTAGTTGTTTGTGAGTCAGCCAGTCCGACGGACTACCAACTGGCTAAAAGTATCGTGCACCCTGCGTATATTGTAAGAACCAACTATGACATTATTATCACACATAGACTTTGTTCTCTCCTGCAGTCATTTTGGGCATACAATGTAAAACATGCATGATGTCGGACGTATTCACACTGACCTAAATTTGTACCCCACATAAAGTTATGTCCTAATCTGTGTGATGTGTGAGGGTATATTACAAATATTTTGTCATGTTTCTGTGGGGCAGATATTAATCTCTTGATTAGACCCAATAAAATGTTGTATACATGATATTAAAAAAAAATAGACAAGAATATGTTTGGTGTCGGACGTGCAATTGTTTGGTGTCGAACGTATACGTGTGACACGTTAGTCATGCACTGTATCCTGGGATAGAAAGTGCAACAATGTTTTACTGTCATATATTATTTAAGAGCCAACTATGACAATATTGGCACATGTACAGACTTTGTTCCATCCTGTAGGTATTCCGGCCATACAATGAAAACATGCATGGTGTTGGATGTATTCACATGGACCTCAAATTTTCATTGATGTAACTGTGTTGGACGTGCATTTGTTTTTTGGTATCGGACGTATGCATGTGAAATACAACATTGCAAGTACTTAGATCTATATACAGTTATCATTATATTTTCTAAGTACGGTAGTAACAGTGAGAGACACTACTGGAGCTTAAGCTTGATTGCTTTTGTTATGTCACTAACATTTTAATTTCTATCCATATACAATTAGGTGGTGATAGTGGGGTGATGGTGGTTTGAGTGACAGGACTGTAGGTGGTGATGAAGTCACTAACGTTTCGATATCTACCCAGATACAATTAGGTGGTGATGGTGGCTGATGGTGGTTTGAGTGACAGGACTGTAAGCAGTGATGGTGCTGCTTTATTATGTAACTAACGTTTTAATTTCTATCCAGATACAATTACGTGGTGATGGTGGTTTGTGTGACAGGAGTATAGGTGGTGACAGTATGCCCTGTTATGTAACTAACGTTTTGAGTTCTTTCCAGGTACAATATGTGCATACTTAACACATCATTAATTAAGCCATATTATGTCACGTTGTGCAAAGTGTAGGCCTATATATTATTAATGTAGTTTGCTACATTCCTTAGTGCTGTTTTACACCATCAGACATTTCAAGACTGGACTTATGTTGTAATAATTATTTTTGGCATCAACATATTCATTCCCTTAGATTAAACTAATGTTACGCTAAGTCTGGTGTTGTGGGTAACCTGTAACATTTTACATTATCTAAAAAAATTGCTCCATGATAGTGACTACAATAGTAAATTCTTTCAGTGATATTTAATTTCTAACTCCCAAAGTGACAGAATATAGCACTATATACAGTCTCGACATACATCATATTGCATATTAACAAAACATATGGTAGAAAAATACTGTTACCTTCCCATTGGTTTCTACCGTGGATCACAAACGTAATCTATATCACAATTGTGTGAACTAAGAAGAGTAACACGAATCTCTGATACGCTGTCTATAGGAAAGGTGTAAATATTAACAGTATAAACATATTGACCTACTACAGTGTATATGTGGATATATATATATAATGTGCTAACACATATTTTTGTCTGTCAGTTGCGTGCTGGTGCATGGAGACATGCAGTCATATTTGGCTGTCATTAGTCCTTGCACAAAATAATTGTGAATTATGAGCGTGTTGAATTTAGTATTATTTGTATTGATTTTTCAGAATAAATGTTTTTTAAACAAAAAAATGTTCGATTGTACATAATGTGTGACCAGTACAGGTAGATCCTAAATGTGTATAATGGTATTATAACGAACATCTATATATCTACATAATGTCAAATCCCCAAATACATCGCCGTCGAACATTGACACAGAACATAACATCATTAACTTTTTAAGCAATAACACTATAGTATCATTTAAATAACGAATGTTAATGTCAAGAGTATATATTAGGCAACTCATTATGAGTTTATTATTGAAATTGATCCTTCTACACTAACCATCTGATACTGTAGGCAGTGTATGTATAATATATAAGCCTTATTGCCTAGGCTAATGAGTGGGCCTAATCCAGATATCGGATCTGCAGCTTGGGCTTGGCTGTCTCAATATTCCAATAAAACAGGCTAGGTCGTTAATACTCGCTATCCAGGCATAAATAACTCGGTGGATGGATCTAGTAACAGGAATATTTTAGTTTAGTGTTACCCGTCAGGTAGCGCCACTACGCCAAATTTGAATGGAACCGGAGAGTTACCACAAGTGATGATAAAAGTTGCGAATTTGTTACTCCAATGTGAAGTACATAACTGAAATTTGGCGAGCTGCACACATATACCTCCTACGTGCCACCAACAGCCCGCTTGGTTACCAACACTACATACATTTTGGTCGTGCGTGGTCGTTCGTGGTCGTTCGTGGTCGTGCGCCTTTTAGTCATACCGTAACCAAGGCACCTATGATCCGTTAATCTACATGCAAATCGGTTAAAATACACTGAGACTGGTACATAAACATAAAAATTAGTTATACTCCTATCTTAGTATAAGTTTAAAATATTTATAATAAAAATTCCTGGCTTGGGTCTGCCTAACATGGCCTCATAAATGGAATTATAGACGTTATGTCCCAAGTCGCTTATGAGTTATGTACCACGTCGCTTAAGTTATGTCCCAAACTGTGGACGATGTCTAAAAAAAGGAGCGTTATGTCCCAAAAAAGACGATTTGTACTGTTCGTTGTAAATGATAATAAATGTCACTGTGTCACTGTTATGCTTAAAATTCGTTGTTCTGATCAAATAGGTACATATATTTTATGCTTTGTAGCCAAAAATCCGCGGACATCGCTATCGTTTCTAACATCAGTGTTCATGTCATTCGCTAGGTGGCGGCCTAATTTTGCTTCGACTCGTAGTGGAATGCCCCACTGCCTGAATGTACGAAACATACTCGCAATGCTCCAATTACATGATTGGAATGCTCGAACAATGCTCGAGCAATGCACCACTTTTGGTCGGAATGCACAACTCATTATAATATTGTCAAACCTGTGTGTGTGTGTATGTATACATGTAAATCAACTGTATATATTCAAATTATATATTAAATGTATAATAAAGAGATAACACTTATTGGTTCGTGGACTTAATTTCTATACATTCGTGAAAGTAATTTTTTTTGTTTTTGCATACATGTGTGTTACATATGAAAATTATATCAATACTTATATTACCCTGAAATTGTAACATTATCCTGAAATTATGTCCCTGTCCTTTGATTTGTTTAGGGTACCCCATAATTATAATACACCTTTATAACATATCTAAAATCAGCACTTATGTTACCCTGAAATTGTTCAATTACCATGAAATGATTACAGTGTCCTTTTAATTGTCATAGTAATCGACATCCTATACTCTTGCATTGTGTTATTGAGCTTATTTTTTCTTGGTTTGGGTTTACGTGTGTTAAGAATATTTGGAGGCTATTGTAATTGGCTTCACAACACCTGCTTTGCTTGAAAGATACTTTATTTATGTTTTGGCACAATTTACAAGCTGAAAAATACACATTACTGTAGACATTAAACATTATCTAATAATTAATGTTACTTGCACTTTTTACAGACTCTCTAGTGCAACTTCTGCTACTTGCACACACAGCGAGAGACTTCTTTTACAAACATACAACATCACGCTACCACAGTGTCACACAACAACCCCACTACCAAGACAAGATGCTACTGCTACAGGAGTTCTGGAGATGATCGATCCTGCGAAACTGGCAACTGAAGTACCCCTTTCTGTACAGGGTGATGGGAACTGCCTCTTCCATGCCCTATCCCTTGGCCTGTTTGGCAGTGAACAATATCATCATCAAATACGTCTGCTCACTGCCATGGAATTGATTGATAACCCACACTGTTATGACACCCAACATCCGTCATACAATGATCTCATCTGTGACGATCGGTTACATCATGATCCGTATGATCTTCTGCTCCGCTCTGTGACGACACCGGGAAGTTATTCTGAAATGATGATCATGTTTGCAGCCAGTGCAGCTCTCTCGGTTGCCATCGCATCTTACTGTCCACCAGCCAAGCATGTATTGTTCTGTGTTGAGTCACTGAACAGGACGATCCGTGGCGATTTCTAGTGACTACGTTTATAGGAATAAGGTATTGGTTTGCTGGTATACCCACTAGGCCATTTGCTATCTTGTACATCATACATAGTTTTGCATCAGTTCTTCTGTCTGATAGGGATCTCCATCCTAATGTCTGGAGCATGTCTGTTACACTGGAGGTATTGTGGTAGCGATATAAGACATATCGGGCTGCACGGCGCTGAATCATTTCTAGTTTGTTTATTTGTGTAAGGGTATAGGGATCCCAGACAGTACAGCTGTTCTCCACGATGGGTCTGACAAAGGTGAAGTAGGCCTGAGTTTTTATTTGAATTGACGGGACTTTGAGATTTCTGCGGAGGAAGCCTAGTGATCTATTTGCTTTTAGACAAATGTTATTTATGTGGGCATTCCACCGGAGATCTGAGGTTATGGTTACACCAAGATATTTTACCTGTGAAACAGTTTCTAGTGTTTGACCATGAAGCATGTATTGATTGTTAATGACAGTTTTGTTTCTTGTTACAGGTATGACATGGCATTTTTGAAGATTGAATTCCATGTTCCATGTGTGACTGTGGGAAACTGTCACGGATTCAACACGATACAATTGGGATCACTCAGTGGACATTCATATGACAAACTGTTAATATGCAGCATGTTGCATGGCTGTAGAATCTTGTCCGAGATCCTGGACAAATACAACTGCCCAGTATGCCATATTAACTTGGAGAGCTAGTGGTACTAAGCACACTAGTTCAATTTCCTGTAAAAAAGCATATATTCAGTAAACAAAAACAGGCATCATAGTAGTGTTGGGAGTAAATAATTACGGAGTGTTCATTGTCATAACCAGTATATAATAATGTTTCATGTATGACCTGCAGCATTTCACAAGAAAAAAGGTAGCAAGAAATGTTCTACTACAGCTGCATCTATACATGTTGATATCTTAGGAACAGTCAGTGTTTACCAGGGTTGTTCCGGGGAAGGGTGGCTTGATACAGCATGCAGACATTAGTGGAATATGCAATTTTTCAAAACGGTGAACAATTTTAACTATTTTTCTTTACTAGGTGTTCATTGTCATTACATAAATTTAAAATTGTTCAATTTCATTACAGTGACGCCTGATCTTAGTCAATATTATAGACTGATTTGAATTCTGCTAATCACTAAGGCATCAGTAAAGCGCATTTATATATATTTTTTTGTTTTCAGTATACTAATTCATGTCATATTCATGTTTGACTTTTTAAGCCTGAGGTTGAATGGTCAAGGTGAATGTTGAAAATGACAGAATGAGGTGTTATTTTGATGCTAACAATATATTTTCCTCGTCAAGTATTCAAAAGTTCATAATACGTATGTCTACCTTCTTCAAGAATGACTAATTTATTTTATAAACTTATTTCATAGTCATCGCCATATGCTAAATACTGCTTAAAGATGTATTCATATGTATGTGTTGATACACTTGTGGGTATAATACACAAGTGCAGAAGTCAATCTAGTTTTCCATGCCCAATATGTCATTATTAAAATGTGTATGAAAACAAATGTATATTTAAATGTGCACATTAAAATTTGTTGATAACTTATACGTGGTTGATTGTTATAAATTTGAAATTACCGCAGACTATGTATCCTCCCTGTGTCTGCCTGGCCTGGGTGACCGCCTCTAGCCTCTCCTCTACCTCCTCTCATTTTTATTCATGGGTTGCAGTGTGGTCTCTAGCAATATCATAATTCAAGTTACATATATTATTATGTATTCATATATTGCCGTGGTGAGAATATATACATATATTGGTAAATACATAAGAATAGCCGGCATATGTAAGTTGAAAGGTATCACAGGATACCAATTAATGCTTTGCATTTTCTTGTGTAATCCTTATATATGGTGTACTCTAAGTGTATTGATATTTTATGTATTTACACGTTTACATTTTTATATTGAATAAAATCATCACCATCATGCTTGTCATATAAAATTCTAAATTATTTTGCATAAAATACAATGCAAATCAACAATATTCTGCAGTAATAGTATCAAAAATATGAGTCACAAAAAATGTATTAATAATTACGATCACCAACATAATACTCCCGTGTTTGACGTTCTTTTGCACGAAATTACGGATGCTCCCTGACTAAGTTACTTGCACGATCAACAGGGCCGGGGCCTGCTGCCAAAGCAATGTTACTTGTCATTTCGCACCCTCACTTCATCTACTCTCAATATGTATTGTCGGAATAACAGCTTATTAACAACATCCTGCGTAACAAAATACAATACATATCAAATATTATGCTCGTTGTCACACTCTGACTGAATCTCTGGCTGATATGGTGACTGTCTTAGACTTAGACTTTTGAGTTAGAACTTAATGTCTAAAAGTCAGCCTCGAGTCGAGTGTAGACGTTCGCAAGTTGCAATTCTCGTTGAATTAATACACGGCTACGCGTTCTTGTTGCTAACTGCGATAGTATAATACGTACCTTCGTACAACCACTTTGGAATTATAATCTTCATCTTGATACACTAAAGCACGTGTGTGTTGTAATTGTTTTCGAATGCCTGGGATTCCGATCTCGCGTAAAGCACATGACCGAAGTGGCGCAGTAAGCAGACAGCGCAATTGGCTTTCGCCAGCGATACCCGCTGTAACGACAAATCTTTTTTTGACGATTAAAAAACACGTACGCATTTTTGTTTATTAAACCGACTGTGCGCACTAGTTAAACTATTCACACATTACACATCTGGACATAAAAGAACCGTATTGGCGATGGGCAAACGAAGTGATTGAGCACCTTTAAGGCAGACCACGCCCATAGAGCGGTACGCTATTTGTTAGAGACAGACCGTACGTCGTGTTTCTTCTTCTTGTCGTTGTTGTTCTTCTTCTTGTATGTGTGCATGTATATGTGTCTGCATATAAGTAAGCATGCGTTTGACTATATGTACATGCACGCCTTTAGTGAATTTCAACGTTTGACTTTTCGGTGATTGAGATATATTTTCGATAATGCGTCCCGCCAGTTTATTTTCTGAGCAGTTTGTGTTTCCACCATTATCGGTTTTATGAATTGAGTAATATTGTGACGTGTATCCTCGATTAGACTATTTGTGTAATTATGAACAAACAAGAAATAATGCGAACATAAAACAAATCTGGTTTGGTAAGCAGAATAAATTTGGATACTGCATAGTTGTAAGTGTAAGCGTGTTAAGCAGTGCAAATGTAATTTTTACTCTAGCGTTATTACAAACGTTTATTATACGGTGAATAATGAAATGACCAACTAGTAACGAGAAGATAGTACCTATATTCACATTTACAGAAATATGATATTCGTCTTCAGCTTCAACTGATTGCTAACAATCTCAATACTTAGTGCTGTGTTGCGAGACTCGTACCATCTTCCTTCTTAACATCTAAAGGTTTATGATGTCAAAGCACAGGGACAGGGGCCTATGTGGCATGCAAGTCACGTACACTTTCTTTGAGGAAGTAGACACACACAGAGCAGAGACCTCGGCCTTTGCGCAAGGAGGACCCATCGTAGGTATGGACGACCCGGTTAAGACCCATGAACATCGTGTTGAAAAGGAACAGACCCCTGTCTACTTTGTAGTAGTTGAAGCCTTCGTAGTTGATGGCGAACATCTGATTCTTCGATATTCGAATCAACATGGCTGTCTTGACTGTGTTCATTGACTGTTCAAGTTGACCGGAACCGCCGACATCACTGCGATACACCAGAAACGTGCTGCCGAGACTGTGAATTTCAGCGTCGTATGTTGTCGTCAAAAAATCACCACCTGCAAAAAAGAACAGATAACGTATTGACTGCTGCATTGATCACAGACTGTTAATTTGTTAAATGTACTACCAAAAATGCATGTATCCGACTGGATGCATTCGTAGATGACGACCGTGATAACAATGTTTACTAAATGTTAGAGAACACAGAGCAACGCTACACGAACACCATAACGCGTTCGCAGATATTCTTCGTATGTTCAAAATATCGAAGGTCGAATACAATGTGAAGTTCACTTTCATCGATATGCCCTAGTCGTAATAATGTACAATTGTGATATAATATTGGCATCAGTGTACACATAAGAGTATTGAGTCAATGTACTCTTCGTTTTGCCAAGTCCATGAGTAAAGGCTGTTTTCTCGAAGTATTTGACCCACCTGGCTGCTCACACTTGGACCATCTCGATGTCAGACTTCAGCTTCATCTGATGGGGATGACTGGTGGCTGGGCGTCCTTTGATGTTTCTATAGATGAAGGCGCTTGTCTTATTTGCCTATGCTGTGGTTGCCAGTGGAGATTTTCATTAATCTCTACTCCGAGCTTTACACTGGTTTCTCGTTTGAGAGTCTGACCACGTAGGGAGTAGGTTGACTTAACTGATTTTTCCTGTTTGTGACACTTGTCTAGATTAAATATCTTCTGACATACATGTATCTTCCCACAACTACAGAGCGGCCGTGTCTTGTTGGAGTCACTGGCTGTCATCGGTGGTTTTCTGTCAGAGCACAGGATGGTATCATCTTCATTCAAACGTATTTTGTTTTGGATGTTGTCACCGCGGTCGATTACATTAAATTCATTAAATTCAATGTATTTATTTATTTATTTCGGAATATTACATCCATATAAAAATATAGACTAGACTATCACTAATAAATGTAAATATATAGCAACTTTGCCCAGTGACGACACAGTGTTGATATGTGTATGATGTGGCATTGTTCATAATACTCTGTAATATTGCATTGCCTGATTCAGCTACACAATTCGTAAAACTACACACATTTTTCTAATCACCATTTTGCAGGTGGCTAATCCTCGTGATCGAAACACATAACTAGCACTACAATATCTAGGTTCACTGCACAACAAACTAAAGACATTATTGCATGCTACAAACAGTTTTCTAATTGATTCTGACAACGATATATATATATATAATAATACATACATATCTATACATATATGCATATACATATATACATAAACGACGCGGGGACAACATCCAAAACAAAATACGTTTGTATGAAAATGATACCATCCTGTACGCTGACATAAAACCACCGATGACAGCCAGTGACTCCAACAAGACCTGGACGCTCTGTAGTTGTGGGAAGAAACATGTCAGATGACATTTAACCTAGACAAGTGTCATGTGATGACAGTCACGAAAAAGAAAACCGGTTAAGTCAAACTACCCTTTACATGGTCAGACACTCAAACGAGAAACCCGTGTAAAGCACGGATCAGGGAGATTGTTGGGCCCAGGACCGTCCCTTGGGTATTCCTGAGATAACTTGTCTTATTGATGATTTGGTTCCCTCAACAATTACTTCCCGGGTCCTGCCAGAGACGAATGCTTCGATCCACTTTAGTGTGCGATCTCGAATGCCACAGTGGTCGCGCTTTTTGAGGTGACGCTTGTGTGAGACTTTATCGAAGGCTTTGGCTAAGTCTGGAAGGATTCCGTCAGTCTGTCTGTCCCCCTTTATCTTGTTCAAGTCGTCGATGGTTATTATTAGCTCTGTTTCGCGTGATCTCCGTTTTGTTTTATTCTACATTTCAATCACGTTTCTCTGTAACATTATTTATATAACATTAATGGTGAAAATGTTGGTTGTGCCTACGAGGGAAAACGTCACTTGTTATGTACATTTGGTGAGGTCTCCAGGTGGATTCATCAAAGTAGTTCGTGGGCGCTGGATTCATAAAAACACGTAGATGTAAAAAAAACAAGTTCCAAGTTGTAGCCTACACGAGTTTATAAGGTGCCGCACTGACACTGCGCTAAGCAAACACCAGCAGAAACAACTTCAGCCTCTCAGACGTCATCATCATTGTCTCCAAAATGTATTTGATCATCGCTCTACGTGACGAAATATATAGCGCTCCGAGAGTTACTTGTAGCCAGGGTTACGTAGGCGCCGTAAGATGGCGGCACTTTTTCCGCACCTCACAATCCAAGTGGAAAATTTATGTAGTTAAAAATTGTATCCGGTAGGCGGCTGATAGTCTCGCTTTAATTCGAATCAGGGTACACATCAGGTTTGGCTCTCTGCCTAAATAAAAAACATCAAATTAAATAAGAGTAAAGTTTAGTCAGTTAGTACTATTATTTGTTTTTGTGTGTGTTTGTTTGATTGTGTTAAGATACATTGAATCAGCAACAATAATTGTGCAATTATATTTACAATTATATTTATTCAAGTTTCATAATCAACACATTATGATCGAACAGCTGAGAATGCTGTTTGCACACATGTCGACATAATGTACTAATCAAAAGTATAATACTGTCAGTAACTACACAACCAGTGACTCGACCGTTACGCTGGGTTACGCCTGAGTTGAATTCACCTTACATTCTCTAGCGAAATACCAACATTTTTTATTATAAAACCAATCATGGCGTACCAATCCCGTGCAGTGGACTGGTGTGGGAAGATATGATAACGGAACCACTATGTTTTAATGTATAAGACGCGTCCGCGACGACTTGTCGTGACGGGTCTGTGCCCTTGTGATGCGACGCTTGTCTTGAGGGCAGTCTTTATCCAGTTTCTATCGCGTCGTAGAATATCAAACGGGTTTTATATCAAAGCCAAATCGTCCCAGAGAAATAATCACCGGCGAATCGCGTCGTGTATGCTGTACGATCTGAGTCTGCGACGCGTCGGCGACGTGTATGTTTAAATTTCGAAATACATGAGGCATTTCGTTGACAATCAGGAGCTATCTAGAAGTCACTAAAACAGGGATGAATGTCGCGAGTGGCAAACATTATTTGTATTATAGAATATGAGGAGAAATTAGACCTCTGACAGGACCTTGTTTGTTTGATGCCACTTTCAAAGAAAACACCAATACAGACCAAAGGCAAGTTCGTGGGAACAAATGGAGACAAGGCTCGTCCATGTCCCATTTCTATTGCGATTGAGATGACGTAGACGACATACATGGAGAAAATATGAAAAATGCATTGAGCTAAAAGGCATTTTCGAATGGGGATTCCGCGGAACAGTGACATCAGTTCCAGCAGCTCCCAACAGACCGTCAGTCGCGTGGTAACTCGTGTCGTGATGTGCATGACACTCACTATGGGTCATACACATCACGACACTAATGTTCTAGCTGTTGTCCCTATGTAGTGTTGGTCATATTCTGCTAATTGAATATCACATACCATATCACACTTTGCATCCTTTGCTTTTCTGTCTTTTATGTGTACCTGCAGGGACCTCAGGGTGTTGATCGGTTCGTGATACACTGGTATGTCATAGGACGTGATTTATGTGGTGTCGCTCTCTTTCTGTATTCACTATCTTATAACACTGCGAATGTGTCAACAATATAACTCAACCAGATGTCTGGAGTATGAGCTGCTCTCCTGGTGGTTCTTACTTCAAAATGTTCCACGTATAGGTTCGCCACTATCGGGGATGCCGTAGTACGTGGTATTCAGACAAATTTCTGAAAGTGTGATGATCTGGTTAACTCGGAGTTCACATTTGTCTTTCAGTATTATGTCCTGGCTTAATCGGCCCTTGATCACCGATACTGCCTCTGTCATTAGGATGCGAGAGAACAAGACTGTCACGTAAAATTACATAATTTGTCTCCCTAGTTTCACACCCGTTGCACAAACTTCATTCTGCGATGCGGTTGAACTATTCAGAACTGAATCCAAATTTCTAGCGAGGTAATAATATTTAATAAAACGGAAGTATAATGTTACACAAATCACCACAAGCTATAATCATTGCTCTGCTTTAAATGTTAAAGTATTGTTATGGCTCAAGGGACCCCTCCTGGTGGCTCACAGAACCCCACGGACGGGGGTCCCTTCAGCCACTTCACATGCTAATTTGCATATATTTGAAAATAGACATATCCTAGTCTCACAAATGTCACGACCCTTTTAGACGGCCATGCACATTTACATGATCAAGGAATTTTAACTATGAAAGACGATGTTTGTTTAGTTGAAAACGTGAAAAAGTGACTCATGGGTCCGAACCATCCCTTATTTGCGGCACATATATTTTGACTGTGAAGTGTTTATCGCTAGGTGTCATCTACTAGGCTAAGCTAAAGTAAATATAACAAGGCTGATGAGCTAACACTGTTTGCTTACATCCCGGTCGGTCGAAACAGAGAAGCCTGGAAATGTACTCTTTGATATGACAGGCTAACGTGAACAATTATTGTTCATGGAGCTGGTTTCGTCATTTGCTTTTCAGATTTCTGCCGGCGTTTATTTGTGACATATCATCTACGTGCTGATTAACAGTTAAGAAGATACCCTTTACATTTGCAAAAGGCCACACATTCTCCCGGTGACCCAAAACAACAATTGCGTATTTGTGGAATGGTAGGCATTTCAAAAGATAATCACTGCAAGCGGGCAACAAAATCATCAGTGCATGTGTACGTGGTAGGCGTTTTATACAAATGTTATCGGAAACTTCCGGAGGTATTTTGATGCTGGTATGGGCTATCAACTTTGTTCGTTTGACATTCTTCCCAATTATATACACGCATACGTCAGTTACTGTAGCTACTGCCGACGGTGAAAAAAAAACACTAGCGCGGCTGTGCAAGCTGGATGACAACTTAAACCGCACTGGCATTACTCGTTGTAGGAATTTTCTCGATTTTATACCAATATAGTGTTACACTGGCGTCGGAACGAAATTAATATAGGTGGACAGAGCCAGAGCTTCAGAACAACGCCGGTGTCGCGTTGTCTCGGATCATGACCTCGCGGGGGAGGGGGGTGCTGTTGAAGATTTGTTTTGGCGGAGCTTTAGCACTTCAGCGCCAATCCGCTGGCTGTCGCCCTGTCTCCAATCAAGTCATCAGGACCCCAATCCCTCCCCCCGTTCCGACGCATATGTCTTACTAATTAATCAAACAAGATATATTGTTAGACTATTGTAACAAAAGTGCATGCAAATGTCGTGTTTGGCATTCCATACCACGCGTACCAAAAGGAAGGGCATGATAACAATTATGGATAGCCAATGCAAAGAAATTGATACAAAAATGATCACGTTCAAAAGACAGAGCTCGATTGATTTTCTTTTAAAAAAAGGTTCCACATAGTCATGGTTGATTTTTTTTTCTAGGAAACCCTACTAGTCAACTTGTAAGCAAAAATGTGGACGTTTAAGTTAAACGTACCGGTTTTGTCAAAACTGTGTCAATTTCTACTGGACTACGTGGGTCAAATTAGGGTTTCATTACCATTGTTATCGTACTGTGTAATGCAATTGATGCAACGAATGTGTTATCACTAATACAACATTTGATATCATAGGGGTGTTAAGTTTATTGTTTATAGGTACATTGTCGTGAAACATTAACCCCATGTTGAGAAATGTGTGACGTATGGTTATTTGTAATTCAATGCTTCGATTTTCTAGAGCGAATTTGAGTTGAGGAAGAACTTTGCGAGATTCACTGGTGAAGTGCGGATATAGCAGGTGTTCCTACGGTTAGTCATCAATTATTTGTCTTTGGCTTCTGTTTCGTCGTAGTTGCTGTTCTACTCCCATGGTTTCGATGTTAAATCTATGCGTTGTCTAACAGGAAACAAGTCATCGGTATAATGTTTTATTGGCATCCGTCGTGTTTCTTCTTCTTCTTCTTCTTGTCGTTGTTGTTCTTCTTCTGCATATATATGTGTCTACATATAAGTAAGCATGTGCTTGACTATATGTACATGCATGCATGTGCAACTTTTATATCTACTTTATTTCTCCAAACAACGCCTTTAGTGAATTTCAACGTTTGACTTTTCGGTGAGTGAGATATATTTTCGATAATGCGTCCCGCCAGTTTATTTTCTGAGCAGTTTGTGTTTCCACCATTATCGGTTTTATGAATTGAGTAATATTGTGACGTGTATCCTCGATTAGACTATTTGTGTAATTATGAACAAACAAGAAATAATGTGAACATAAAAACAAATCTGGTTTGGTAAGCAGAATAAATTTGCATACTGCATAGTTGTATGTGTAAACGTGTTAAGCAGTGAAAATGTAATTTTTACTGTAGCGTTAATACAAACGTGTATTATACGGTGAATAATGAAATGACCAACTAGTAACGAGAAGATAGTACCTTTATTCACATTTACAGACATATGATATTCGTCTTCAGCTTCAACTGATTGCTAACAATCTCAATATTTAGTGCTGTGTTGCGAGACTCGTTCCATCTTCCTTCTTACCATCTAAAGGTTTATATGCCAAGGCTTTGCGACAGGGGCCTATGGAGCATGCAAGTCACTTACACTTTCTTTCAGGAAGTAGACACACACAGAGCAGAGACCTCGACCTGTGTTGGAGGAGAGCCCATTGTATTTATGGGCGATCCGGTTAAGACCCAAGTACATCGGGTTGAAAAAGAACAGACGCCTGTCTACTTTGTAGTAGTTGTAGCCTTCGTAGTTGGTGGCGAAGATCTCTTTCTTCGATATTCGAATCATCATGGCTGTCTTGACGGTGTTCCTTGACTTCTCAAGCAAACCAGAACGGCCGAGGTTGTTGCGATGCAACAGAAACTCTTTGTCGAAGCTGTGAATTTCAGCGTCGTATGTTGTCGCACCAGAATTACCAGCTGCACAAAAGATATGTTAGTGTATATATTGCTGCATTGATGGCAGATTATTAATTTGTTAAATGTAATGCCAAAAATGCATGTCCCAGACTGGATGCCTTGGTAGATGACAATCGTGACAGCAATGTTTACTAAATGTTAGAAAACATACAGCAACGTTACATGAACACCATAACGCGTTCGCAGATACTCTTCGTATATTCAAAATAACGAACGTCGGATAGAATGTGAAGTTCACACTCGTCGATATGCCTTAGTTGTAATAATGTAGAATTATGATATAATATTAGCATCAGTGTACACATAAGAGTATCGAGTCAGCGTATTCTTCGTGTTGTCAAGTCCATGAGCAAGGGCTGTTTTCCCGAAGTATTTGACACGAGCACGTTGATCCTGCGATTTTTAATTTCAAAAGAAAGAAAACTACTGACGGCATCCTCTGCACTGCCCTCACGAATAGGATGAAACGTGTACAATTAGGAAACAAAAAGCGGGGTGAAAATGCAATATGATAAGAACGTGAACGTGAACGTGAACGTGAACGTGAACATGAACGTGAACATTCGAACATATTGAGACAATCGGAATGATTGACAGTAACATAAGAAGACGTTCACAAACAGTGAAAATACTTGATGGGCAAAAGGAAAGATATGAAGATACAACAACTAATGACTATGATGTTGATGATGGTGATGATAATGATGACGATGATGATGACAATTAACCTGACTATGATGACGATGATGGTGGTGGTGAAATTGAAACTGACTATGATGACTATCTATTATGATGGTGGTGATAATGAAGCTGACGATGATGACAATGATGGTGGTGATGATGACGATGATGATGATGATAATGAAAATGAAGGATCAATATAGTTGACATACTATAGCCGTTAATGGTCCGGGTGTCTCAGATGTTGAATGACCATTTATCCGAATTCTCGAAAGCCATGTTGAAGGTCACAGATTTTGCCCACGACGGTGGTGTTATTTTTAACACACCCTGAAGTGTACATCGCCCGCCGTTAGAAGTTGGTTTCCATGTCCATGACACAGAGGTTGTGTTTCCCGGAAGGACAGACGTCTTGCCCGATGTCAGTTCGCCCAGTACGCATCCGATGGAAGTCCGACAGCTGGTTGGACGAAGACAAACGCATATGCGGATGAGACATGTGTAAATTAGTATACAACGCCAGGTATAACATTTACGTTCTGCGATTGTTGGCAACACGTAAGTAGTGACATTGGAAGGTTTTGCTACTCACGTGTCGTGCAAAAACATCGAAACGAGATACGCCTGTTGTATATGTAATTATGGTTATAAAGGAAATAATGAGTCAGCATGCTCCTTAGCGGGTTGGAATCATTATTTAAAATATATTTTGCTTAATATCGGTTGGGGTTTGCCCAGAAATCTTTCATTATTTAGGTTAATCAACGTGCATATATAAGTACATGCATACACGCATACACGCATACACGCAAACACGCATACACGCAAACACGCATATACGCATACACGCTTACACGCATACACAAACACACACACACACACACACACACACACACACACACACACACACACACACACACACACACACCACACACACACACACACACACACACACACACACACACACACACACACATACACTTATTCATACATACATATATACAAATATACATACATACATACATATGTACATATATAAATACATTGTGCACACATACATAAGTACTTCTAGTTTCACTACGCTCAACGTGACTATCAGTACTACGGCTTGATGATCATACCTTGTGAAGCGCCCACTACCACACTCAACACGAAGAAGGTCAAAGCATGAACCATCGTGGTTGTTCCCTCGCCGAAGTCGCACGTCAATTGAAGAGATGTTCTCTTCGATGTGAAGACATCTAGTCATGTCACGCCTTATATAGGGGTTCGGTTCGAAGTTGGCGACGAAGCGCTTGCGTCGTGACATCGGTGGCGGTATCTCTTTTTGTGAATTGCCCAGGGCCGTCGACGTCAAACGTGTTTTCTAGCACGAATTACTTCACACACACATAGTCTTTGTTCCGACGTGTCCAGGTTTCAGGGACTTGTTTGTGAAGAATATGTTTACATTTTATATGCAAACCGGGAAAACCAGTACAGTTACAGGTAACTGTACTGATTCTCATAGAAAGTTGTCTGGCTAGAACACCCGACTCTATTGTTTCATCTATACAGTTCTCCTTTATGAGGTTGTTTATCTTCTTATGTCGGACGAACACAACTTATGATACGTGTATTGTCATATTAGGTGACGTTTTCTTATTAATTCTTAGTAAGCATGCCCATATAATCTACACTGCCAAACCAACGCCGTATTGTTGTTCTTGTATTTCTATTCCTGTTTGTTGTTGTGGTTGCAATTATAAATTTGATAATAATCACCAGGAAACGGTGTTTTGTTCACCTGTGACACCAGCATACTTGGCCTCATCATGGCAGTGACTGATAAACATCAGGTAAGAGTACAGGTTTGGTCAAACAAGTGGACTAAAATAATTGCGAGAATAAATAGATTGTATGACACGAGGGAGGACGTGTAAAAGGAAGTCTTCGGATTAAACTCTCGGGATACCCAGAACAGCATCTTAACATTCCTAGGGACTATTTAGAGGGGAATATGTATGTGTTATGTGTGAATCCAACATGATCGCCCGAAATTAAACGTTTGTCTATGTAATTGATGACATATTTGAGTGACATCAATATATAGAATAAGACTTAAGACACAAGGACGCATTTTCAATACCCTAACATTTAAATTCAACAGTAACTAATTTGCATAAATCCAATATGGCTAACTATACGAATATTTAGCCATATATTTGGTACTAGACAAGGCTACGTGCCTGAAATATTGACATACGTTTCACATTTGGACACACTATATGCAATGGCGGTATATGTATACCTATATGATGCTTAGTCTGCCATAGGTTCACTCAAACATACATCAACAATTCGTAGACGGATATCACATGGTGAGGCGACAGGAATGTCTACAAATCTTATTGTTAAGCACTTGGGTAATGTTTCCTTTTTGGAAGTCTGACAAATCTGACAAGATTCGAGACTATATTTGGCTGAGATAGATCGTAGAAATTAGTGGTGCAGAAAAGTTGATAAACAAGTGGAATTACTGATTGATAAGTATTATTATTGCCTTAATATCATTCATAAAGTTGCAGTAAACATATATTGAGTAGCAGTTGTGCTTAAAGTTAGTTAGTTATAGTATTTTAGAACACCTTTGTATAGTGAGTGATAAGTTGTAAACAAGATTTAACAAACCTGATTAGGTGGTAGAATATATAGGAGATAAAGTAACAACCATCAAACTACTTACATAAGATAATATCTGTGTAAGCCAGTACTTGCTAGACATTTTGATTAGGTAGCATTGTTGTTAAAATTAAGCAAGGGCGATAGTCGGGCGGCGTAACCTAAATAAATAAAGCAGCCTAACGTAACGTAATTGATTGTATTTAAATTAGGTCACTACCGGTAATGTTAGCGTTCGTAATAGGATAAATAGTCGGCTGTGAAATTGATATCTCTAACATAAAGTGTGCTGTAGTACACAGGAGACAGTCTTTATAAAGACTAAGTTAGTTAAGTTATTCAATAAATTCTGATCGGGATATGGCGCCTTGCAAGCGGCAAGTCAAGGCAAAGCGACACTTGGTGTGCGATCACTGCCACAGCTGGGTAGAGTTTGCAATGTCCGGCTGTGGGAAGTCATGGGCAGTAACCATGGAGGAAGGAATCACCTTTCAATGCATTGGGTGTTGGAAGGTGGAGTGTCTGCAGAAGGAGATAGTTAGGTTGACAGATATTGTGATGAGAATTAGCAAGGAGACAGGTCGAATGGAGAGAGACGACAGGGAGACAGGTGAGAATACTGCAAGACTGAAGGATAATAGCAGTGGCAAGAAAACTGAGGAAAGGAGATTGAGAGGAGGGAAGGTGATTGGAGGGGAAGACATTGGAAAATCGACAACAGAAAACGTGACAAGCGTGAAGGTGACAGGGGAGAAAGTGACCTTAGAGAAGGAGGGAGGGAAGATGGGACGGGAGAGGAGAGAAGAAAATTATATGGGAGGAAAGATGAAGGGACGAAAGGAAGTGAGAGCAAATGTGATAGAAGACAAGTCGATAAAACGGACGCTGACAGGAGGAAAGGTGACAAGAGAAAAAGCGACACGAAAGAATGGATCGGAAGAGAATGTGAAAGGAGAGAAGATGACAGGGGGAAAAGACAACAACCAGACAGATGCAAACCGAAGAAGGAGCTACTCTAAGGCAGTGATTGAGGGGGCAATGAGGAAAGAGAGGGTGTTTATGGGCGACTCCATTATGAGAAAGACGGACAAGACACTGCACGAGGGGAAGGATGTCGTTGTTTGTCTACCGGGGGCTAGGATTGAACATGTGACTGACTGGGTAGAGGAGGTATTGGGACATGGCTAGGGAGGGTCTATACTGGTACATGTAGGAACAAATAATGCAGACAGGGAGGGAACAACTGGGATAGTACAGAAATTTAGACAGTGAGGAAGCTAAAGAAGACAAGAGTTGAACAGATAATTCTGTCAGGAATTTTGCCAGTAATGGGAGGAAGGGGGGCAACGTATAGAAACTGCAAGAGGATGGCGATCAACGCACTATTTGAGCAGATGTGTGAAGACGAGGGGGTGGGATTCACATATGTATGGGGATACTTTGTTGGGAGGGAAGATATGTACATGAGAGATGGCCTCCATCTTAGTGGAAAGGGGGCAGCAGTTTTCTCAGAGAACCTGCTGCGATCTGTTGACAGTGGGAGAGGTTGCATCTATCTGAAACTGGAGGCATAGATCAAGACAGCACAAATAAATCAGCAAAGAACAGTATGGAAAACTCTTCTGAAGCTGGATATAAATGTGTTTGTTTAAATGCAAGGAGTATAGTAAACAAAATAAATGAACTAAACATTATGGTAGAAGATATTGACCTTCACATAATAGGTATAACCGAATCCTGGACCACCACCGATATATCAGATGCCGAATTGGGACTGACAGGATATGTATTGTTTAGGAAAGATAGAATAGGAAGAAAGGGAGGTGGAGTTATTTTATATATAAAAAAATCTATCCAGGCTTATAAAATAAAATTAGAAAGAGAAGCAGATTGCGAAGAAGCTGTTTGGTGTAACATAGTTACAAGAAATAGTTGGGTTAGTTTATCGAAGTCCAAACATAAGCATAGAAGAGATTGAAAAAATACAAAACGCTATAAGGGAAGTAAGCAAACGGGACTGTATTAGTATGGGGGATTTTAAGCCATTAGAAAAATTAAGTATAAACAAATGATGTGGAAGTCATATAGATGTACTGGAAATGATGAAGACTACAACATTTATAAAGAAGCACTTAACCAAGATACAGCTGAAATTATAAATTCAAAGAGAAGCTATGAACAACAATTAGCTAGTAATATAAAACATGGCAGCAAGAGTTTGTATGCGTATGTTCGAAGTAAACAGACAGTTCAGGATAAGGTCGGTCCTCTAGAAGATAGTGCTGGAAATATAATATCAGAGGGATTCTTAATGGCAGAAGACCTGAATGAGTACTTTATTTCAGTGTTTACCAGGAAAGATATTAGTTCACTGCCAGTACCAGAGGCTAAATTCAAGGGGGCATATTCAGACTATTTAGGACAACTAATTGTAACCCCGGAAATGGTAGCTAAGAAAATAAGGACTATGAAGGATAATAAATCACCTGGAATGGATGGGATTCCGCCCAAATTACTATTGGAAATTGTAGAACAAATTAGCGTATCGCTTGCAACAATTTTAAATTTGTCATTAGAAGAATGGAAAGAGGCAAACAATATACCGTTATTTAAAAAAGGTTCGAGAAAGAAGTCAGAGAACTATAGACCAGTGAGTTTAACATCAGTGATTTGCAAATTATTAGACAGACTAATTAAAGATCACATGGTGGTTTTTCTTGTTAAACATAACTTGATAAACCCTTCTCAACATGGTTTTTTTTAAAGCGAGGTCATGCTTAACAAATATGTTATGTTTTTTGGAAGACATCACTAAGTGGGTAGATGAGGGATCACCAGTAGATATCGTCTACTTAGATTTTCAAAAAGCTTTCAAAAAATACCACATAAAAAATTACTGCTTAAACTAAAGGCCTATGGCATAGGAAATGGTCTAATAAACTGGATAGAACAATGGCTGATTGACAGAAGACAACGTGTAGTAGTTGATGGGGAGGCTTCAAACTGGAAATCGGTATTGAGTGGGGTACCACAGGGATCAGTATTAGGTCCTATATTATTCTTAATATACATCAACGATTTGGATGATGAAATAACAAGCAAGGTGTTGAAATTTGCGGTTGATACAAAAGTGTTTAGAAGGATTAAAAGTGATGGAGATAGACAACATTTACAAGATATCTTGACAATTTGATCAAATGGTCTGAAAAATGGCAAATGCTGTTAAATTTTGGGAAATGTAAATGCCTCCACGCAGGACATGGGAACGAAGAGGTAGAATGTATAATGGGGGGTATTGTACTAAGTACTACTCTAAAAGAAAAGGACTTGGGGTTAACCATTAATGCTGATATGAAGGTTTCAGAGCAGTGCGGAATTGCAGCTTGAAAGGGAAATCAAATCCTTGAATTAATTAGGCGAAACATAATGTATAAGGAAAAAGAGCAATAATACCGCTGTACAAAACAATAGTTAGGCCTCATTTAGAATATTGTATTCAAGCGTGGAGGCCATATCGCAGGAAGGACATAGATATGATATAAATAGTACAGAGGAGAGCAACTAAAACGATACAAAAACTGAGGGATCTTAGTTACGACATACGCCTAAAAATGCGGCTTAACAACACTAGAGACCAGGAGATTTAGAGGATATCAGATAGTTAAGTTAAGCAAGATAGAAGGACTAGAGGACATGATGAAGTTACATTAGCAAAGGAGCAGTGTAGAATAGATATATGAAAGTTCTCATTTTCACAAAGGACTGTAAATGAATGGAACAGATTATCTGCTGATTGTGTGGGTGCTAGTAGCGTCAATATGTTTAAACATAAAATCGACACATACCTCAAAATGGCGGGATACACATAGATAAAAGAGTCGGCCTCTCGATAAGCCAAAGGGCTTCCTTGTCCACCTGCCACCTAGAGTTAATTCTCTGGGTGGCAATCTTGTTAAATCTTGTTTAATCTTGTTAAAGTGGAAGGGGATGATTGAGACTCGGTCAATGTTTTGATCATTGTCATTGCTAAAGAACTATCAACAAAGTCGTGATGAAGTTAAGAGGTATCTCGCACGAAACCAGTTACCAACAAATTTCTTGTGGACAGCTACCCAAACTAGATAAGGCCTGGCCACTCTTGATCTAATCAGCTATCACAGTGTGGGAAAGAGAGGGGACAAGGAGGGAGGCAGTGAGGGAAGGATATGAGGGGAGTAATGTGGTAAGGCGATGGGAGAGGAGAATATATACATTCATTCACAATCACTCACCGCTTATTTTCTAATGAATGACAACACAGGAAGGAGTGTGTATTGAACGACAATATGAAGTTGGAGAACATATTCTAGGTTCCGTGGCTGGGTAACATAGGGAAAGGTTCACCATCAGGAAAGCTGACCAACGGTGGCACATGGCTCACAAACAGAGGTCATGATCAAGCATGAATTGTGATAGTAGATCCACATTTGCAATTTATAAAACTGATATGTATTGCGCACGCAAGGACAACCTACATCCATTGGTCAAAATACGAACTTTTTATTAAGTGGCCAACAGTGATTGAATAATCATCCTTTCCCTGCAAGCTAATAAGGTGATCCGTCCTGATGCTATTTGGAACGCAGTGCATGGAAACAACGAAAAACCCACAGCTGGTGTCCACTATTTCTGGATGATGGTGTTCTATGCCATCGCGGACATGCTCGAGAGACTCCATGAATGTGAGTGTGAACCAGCAGTTGCATAAATGCGAGACAAAAATATGGTGCAGCTGCAATTACCTTCAATAGCTACCCCGACGAACCACAAAAAAGAGGTTACACACCTGATGAAAACAGGGGCTTGGGCATGTGTGACAGTGCACTTTTCTAGCACAGCACTTGCGTGCGAGCAACCACAGGCTTTGGCTGCATACACACAATTCTGAGGGACACTGCTGAATAGAGACAAGGTAATGCACACAAAAAATACGTGCAACACAGCAGGCTAAATAACGTAGTGCTTCGCGAGTGACGTTGTTTGGGGTGATGTCGTGCCTGTGCCGTAAAAAAGCATTCACAACGTTGCTTCAAAACTGCCCAGCTCAATATCGGAATTGACTGAAGCAAACAAGCATGCATGGGTCTGCATAACATCAGAACCAGGAACATCTTATGCTGATCATTCCAAGACGTACATTTCCAGTTATCATAGCCAAAGGTTATACCTACAACTGCAATATTTGAGGTAGCAGATTTTCTCGTATTGCGTAAAATGTGTCTCTTTCCAAAGGAGCGAGACCCAACGGTTTGCGCTAGTCTGCACCGTTGCGATCGTGTGTTACCGCATCGCGCTCATGTAACGAGCGATGTAGCGGCGTATGTTGATGCCAACCGGGGCGCTATTTACGCCTCAAAAATTCACTAAGACGCAATATTCTTAAACGTATACATGTCTGGGATAATGCTGAATAATGGAACTAACTGAGGTATCAAAGTTAGACCAAGTTATAACGGCGAAATCGAGTTGGGTCCAGACTCTACACAAGTGCCCATAACAGATGTCTTTCACAAAATGAAAAGGTTGTTGCCACAAATCACACAACTGTCGTTGTTTGTGACTTATTTAGTTCATATCTTTCTACTTATGTCTTAACGCCTAAATCGCACATATCCACGCTGATTTAGTTTGTTCTCCCACAATACGTCATGCTTCTACCCTTTGTATTGGCTTCTTGTATCTTGTTTCAGCGTCCAACGCTTCAGCAGTGTATATGCATGTAGTACTCATTCATATGACTAGTGAATCACCGATTATGACAGATCAAAAACTGTCTACATACATCATGGACAGTGTTCGTCTTCGCCCAATGTGCCATTTTCGTAGACCTAGTTATAGAACATTCACATAGTACATTAGTAGGAATCACAAACATGACCCAAGCTTTCTGGTTTCATGTTCAGTTGGGCATTGTAAATATGCCACACAAAAAACTGGAATGCATTTTGCCTTCACGTATCACGAAACCATTCAGACATTCCAGCTGACAATCATTCAGTGGATGAAGATGAAATGAATATATCTCCGGTCGGAGGTAACGAGAATGTACAGCACAGTGGCAATTCTCCCGTAATGTCACATGATTATGCAGCTGCTAGTTATGTGTTATCACTGAAGGCATAACATCGTTTGACCGAAAGGGCAATCAATGAAGTGTTAAACACGTCAAAGGATTTGGTAACAGAGTACTTACACGCATACAGGAGAGAATGTATACTCCAAAATCCAGGGCAAAACTTAAACTGTCCTATCATGGAAATTAGCCCATTTGAAGGTTTGGGTTCGCAGTATCTTAGAGAGATGGTTTATGCAAATGATTGCAATTACTTACAACCAGAAGAGGTATATTTTGGGATAAGGGCTATAAGGACCAAATCAGATGTGAAAAAAATGAGACGTCATGGCTATGTCATTCCTGTCCAAAGAAACATTTAAAGTCTACTTGAAATGCCCGAGATATGGCAACATGCCCAAAACTGGAGATGCTATGTATGATACATGGGATGGTTCATACATGCAGAAACACCCCCTATTTCAGAGGAATAATTCGGCTCTCAGTCACTAAACTGAGTCTAGGAAGCATAGAAATCGATGATGTCAGACAAAACATCGAAGGAGCTCTTGTTGCTCTAACTGGAGACACACCCGTAATTAATTGGTTAGGTGGAATTAAGGAAGGTGTTTCATTTGCATATGAATGTTGAAAAGCATGTGATGCTACCACAGATGACATGAAGGTGACAGTTTAGCAGACTGACTTTCGGCTGAGAGGCGAAGAAGAAGAGCACAAACAAAGGTGCACAAGTCTGGCCACCGTAACAAAAGCAGCTAAAGCATATTGGAATAAAATGTTGGGGATTAACAGAGAAATTTGTCTGGCTACAATACCCGCCTTCCACAATGCAATTATTTTGCATGATCCTATGTCCATATTGAGGAACTGATTCCAAACTCCATACGAGTTGCAGCTCCTTTTGTTTCATGCTATTATAGCAGAGAAATACTCCATTTTGGATTGGCTAAATGCAGCCCTGTGCAGATTTCCGCACATTTCCCTGGAAAATCAATGCCAGAAATTATTCAGAAAAATTATCTTGTTGACAGTAACATACCTTGACATTAAGGTTTTGTATCCACTGGCCCACAAAAAGTAACTGACCCGGATTATGTAAAAATAAATGTTGATACCGAGGTGCCTATCGGTCGCTTCACTGAAGAAGACCACATAATCTAAGGTTCGCTTGGAGCGACGTCATACTGACTTTTCCGAAGTTCTTAATTATTTGTACACATCTTTTATGAAATTAAGATAGCGACTATTAGAAGTGATAACGCAAAGTTAAATGAAGAGTTTTAATCGTGGTATCACTCTGCAGTCTGCCATTTATGCACAATCTGAGACGTCACCAACGTATTTTCATCTCTTTAGTTGGCTCTCCTCAGCACATCAAAAGCATCTCTTGGTTTTGGCTGCGCCTGAAGCTCAATGCTAAGGCCGTATAGCCAGGATAAGGCACATTATACCATGATAAATGTGCATCTGAACGAACGCCGATACCATGCGTATCACGTTATCATTATGACTGGCGATGACCGATGCTGATATAAACAACGCGTTGGTGTGCGACATGTATACGCTGTCCAGAGTTTTTGCTCTCGTTCCGCCCAATGCACATCTGTATTACAAGATACACCGCTGCAGACGTGCAGACAGTTGAGATTGCCTGCATCCATAGCCAAGGTGTAACAAGACGACTTATTGGGTGAATAATTAATGACCCCCGCCATTCGCCATTCGCCAATCACGCGGGCGGATAGAAATGAGTTTGCCGTTATTTAATTAACTATAACAAAAATGTAACAAAACAAACATTGATTTAAATAACAAATAAAAAGATTAGTCTTTAGGGTTGTCCTATTTTTCTAGGTAGGGTCGGCTTACCGGAAACACTATGGTGGTCAATCGGATTGAAACCAAAGGCCTGGAGGGCCAGTAAAATATGAAACCTGGTGGCCCAAACTGGCCCGACAGCCTAAAGAAATGGCGCCTGGCCACCAGGCCAGTGTTAATCTCAAGGCCTGAGTAAGGTTAAACAAACGTCAGCAGCAATGCTTACTTTGGTCAGTGTGCTACCCTTCATTATCGCTGACCTGTGGGTGATGTTTATTGCGACACCCGCCACCATTAGTAGCAGCGTTCGTTGTTTTTCTTACTCCGAGTGTGATAATACATGAACGGAAAGTTTGGATTGTGTCTGAATGCATCCAGTACTATTATCTTCCGTAAACAAACAATTCATAGTGAAGTTGTTTTTGTTGCTTTCACGATATATACTCTACTCCTTGTATAGCACCAGGACTTCATCTTGAAGGATGTTGGAGACAAAACAACTTCTTCACAATGTCTGTGTAGTCGCTACATGCAGACCACTAAATACCTTTCAATGTTGAAGAAAGAAGGTTGCGACACTTTGAATATTTGCATATATATATAGGCGGCTCCAGTGACATTGCCTTTCTACAATGACACTGTCTTTCACTGCAGCTCATACAACATGGTAGTGGTCCTTCCCTAGTCCTTCATCAAATAACTGCCTAGAGTACTTCAGCCCAAAGACAGCACCATACTGAATCATGCTGCATTGCACTGAAACCAGCTGCATACAGATTTGGAATTCTTCCATTTGTATAATAAAACTTTAACAAAACTGAAACATTTGTTTCTATGTTCTGAAAAGTTATTTTTTTTACAGTTTGGCATGACCCTTCCCAAGAGAGATGTTCACTCTTTCCATCATTGAAGCACAAAATCCGTGTTTTGCAAAAATGGAAAATCGTACAGAAATAAAGAATAACATAATTAAATTCAACTATTTTTTTCTGTTAGCTAATACGATGAAGCACTTATGCTAAACGTACCATGTCACTCTATTTCAATCATTTTCATGGCATATTTGTTTATTAGGGCTACTGTATTTTGATGTATATTACTAGGGGACCGTAACCCAATATTCTAACTGTATTTGACAATTTAATTAGGATATGGTGTGTACCACATTCAAGCATATTATTTAAATAATAACTAAATATTTATATACACAATATGTTTTGGGAAAAATCACTGACACTAAACCAGTGAATATTCTTTAAACATAAATACTATGGTCAATAGGTACCACTAAGAGACACATACACATGCCATTACCACACAAACGCATCTTCCACAAGATCCACATGTCGTAATAAACGGCGATGTCGTAATACACATTGTAGTGTTTGTCTTACAGCTAGGCTAATGGGCATACATTATAACACAGATGCGGGACGATTTGTAATATTTGACTTATTTTTGAATGGCATTAATCATGCTAAGAGTAACATATGTGATGGATGTGGCGTTATATATACCGACCACTTTATTCATGCACCTAACAAATTACTTGTTTTTTGTTTCTTTGCTATTCACAGCAATGGTATATCACGGGTATACCCCGGATGGTTTTAATACATCAACAATTCAACCTCTGGTAAAAAACAAGAGGAAATCAGAAAATAATTCTGATAACTATCGAGCCATTGCTCTTAGTGGCCCTCTCTCGAAAATATTTGATGGGGTTATAATGACAAAAAGTTCTGATGCTCTTAAAACAAGTGATTTACAGTTTGGATTCAAACCTCAAAGCTCTACAGCTAAATGTACATTTGCGTTAATGGAGACTGTGAACTATTTCCAGTAGAATAAATCGGACGTTTACGTGTTATTACTAGATGCTACTAAAGCATTTGATAAAGTAAATTATGTTGAACTTTTCAACTTACTGATGGAAAGAGGAATGAATCCCCTTTTAATCAGATGTTTACTTTATATGTACACTAATCAACATTTAAACGTATCATGGAACAATTTCATGACATTGCATTTCACCACTACCAATGGTGTGAAGCAGGGTGGGGTGTTGTCTCCCATGTTATGTTCTATCTACATTGATGAAATGTTAACAAGACTCTGCATGTCTGGTTTTGGCTGTATGATCGGTCATAAGTACTACGGTGCTGTTGGCTATGCTGATGATATATCTTTGGTAGCTCCATCGATATATGCATTGACCAAAATGTGTGATATATGTGTAAAATTTGCATATGAATATGATTTACAATTCAACCCGGCAAAATTTCCACTTATTAAATATGGCAGTGGTACCGACTGCCCATTTTACTTTGATGGTTTAAACGTGAAACATAGTAAAAAAGGGTTGCATTTAGGCCACATTATTGGACCTAACACTCACCAGGCTAGGTAAAAGATATGTATCATGATTTTATATGGCGTGTAAATGCATTATCTGCTAAATTTGGGATTTGTAATATAAACATAAAACGTAAATTATATATGTCGTACAGTACATCTTTCTGTGGTGTATGTCTGTGGAACTTAGAAAACAAACATCTTGATGTGTTGTATCCTACGTGGCGCAAAGGTATCAGAAAACTGTTTAATCCACCAGTTTGCACGCATTGTAATATGCTGCCACCTTTAGCAGACTGTTTACCGATTCAAATTCAAATTAGGAATCGAATGGTACGATTTATGCAGAGTTGCTTGAAATGCAGTAACTCCGGTTTGAAAATGGTCTCTCATCTAGCCCCCCTTCAAGGTAGTGGGTCATACATGTCTAAAGGTTTAACTATATCACGTCCAAATTCAAACTTGATGCCATGACATTCTTTAGGATGAAGTCTAATCAGTTTTATGGTATGATCCAAGACCACTACCGGGAGGGGCTGGATGATGAACTAGTATGTAGAGTCTCATTTGCAAAAGATGTATTACATAATATATATATATAATATAATCTTGTTTAGCCATTGACGAGCTGCGCTCATTGCTTACTGTTTTATGTACACAGTAACTTATATACATTGATTTAATCGAACTGTACAATTTTTAGTACGAATAAATGTATTACTATTATTATTATTATAGGATAATCCATCCTGTTTGCCCTGGCTGATCCCCTACGCGAAGTGCGGAAGTTAGCTGAGTCAAACTAGTAATTGACTTCGCCAGTTGCGACTGCATCACGCGTGAGAACAGCGCAAATACCCGCCCCAATTTGAAGACGGATAGACGACTTCTGGAAATCACAATATATAATGACCCGTTCGCCCATTAGCACGAGCAGCTTAGCGATATTGTGTATTCGAATAATTGTTTCTATTTCCTAAACATTGCATGTAACACGAGCCACGGTTGGTTGAAATTAGTTTTATTATTACCACCTGACCAGAGTAGATCTGTTGATCTGGTGAGCGATTTGATAGGCTGAGCTTAAATTCAGAGTTTCGCAAAGCGATCAGCCAGGGGTAAGGCTGGCTGGGACTGACGTAATCAGCAGCAGCGACCCCTGGCGCGCGAGGATGGGATAACGTAACTGGTAATGGTGACAAATAAAATGAGTAGTATATCGTTTAGGAGAAACCGGATGTTGTAATAAACTCCTCAATAGGGTCGACACATTTTTTTTTCAAGCGAGTCTTGGTTGTCACAATTTCTAAAACACAGACGCAAAAAACAATGTTCTAAGGCCGTGTATAATAGTTAAAGTCAGTGGTGTAAGAAGTGGAAAAACGTAAAACAAGCGTTTTGGGATACTCATCATCTTTGAGAGGCTACATCTCAAAACACTATTGGACCTTCGGAGTAGATTGATGATGGCAGTACCATCATCTTTGTGGTGAATAGAGCATGTCAAAGTCATGAGACACTTTTTTTGCAGTTTTCAGTTTTTACAGTTTGCCAAAAGAAAATGTTGCCCATATGTATGTGTGTGTGTGTGTGTGTGTGTGTGTGTGTGTGTGTGTGTGTGTGTGTGTGTGTGTGTGTGTGTGTGTGTGTGTGTGTGTGTGTGTGTGTGTGTGTGTGTGTGTGTGTGTGTGTGTGTGTGTGTGTGTGTGTGTGTGTGTGTGTGTGTGGAACTAACGTTTGTGCTAGAACTATTGTGTGTGTGTGTGTGTGTGTGTGTGTGTGTGTGTGTGTGTGTGTGTGTGTGTGTGTGTGTGTGTGTGTGTGTGTGTGTGTGTGTGTGTGTGTGTGTGTGTGTGTGTGTGTGTGTGTGTGTGTGTGTGTGTGTGTGTGTGTGTGTGTGTGTGCGCGTGTGTGTGTGCGGATCGTGTGGGTGTGTTTGTTCATGTTTTCCTACTGGAAGGCTTATATCTCGGAAAATTTCAGAGATTAGACTTCGACTCCTAAGCCGAAATGTAACATTAAAAGTTTGTTTTTAGGAAGGTTACTACCATGTGGGTATATTTAACGTAAATTGTGCTATTTAAAATGGCATCATAATCTTTTTATGTTTCGGGAAAACGTCTTTCGTGTCTGTGTTTACGTAGCACCATTCCTATGATGGTACTTTGTTGGTTTTATTAATGAAATTTATATTTTTTTTATAGAAATGTAGAAAGTAGATGTAGATGCCTTCGTCAGCGGTGAAATGATTACTTCTCAGTTGTCGTGTGACGTTGTTGGTGTTTATCACACGACAGCACTTCCGAGAAATGATGAACAGCAACAAAGTCACATGACAACCTGGAAGTACAACGCTGTCGCTGGCATCAACGCTGTCGAAGGCATCGATAGGATGTCGGAAGCTCTGTCTGAGCAAACAATGATTCAGAAAGGTAACTTTCTACATTTCTAATATCATCCATGAACGTAACTGAATCCAAAAGCACCTTTCATGCTGAAATATAATGATCAGTTTTAATAGCAATTATGTAGCGCCGGATTTATGGGTAGCTGTTATATTGCACTACCACACGTAATCACTTAAGGTTGACTTACAAAATATCTGAAGCAGCTAATGTAACTGAGAGAAACATGTTAGTAGTATGGAGGATACACACACTCGAGGACACGCCCCCTTTTGTATGTAGGTACGTGCATAAAAAACGTCGATTTCAAAATCGGGAACCTACTTATAAAAAAAAGATCAAAGGCTTTTTGGTAACCTGAGTGGAATCGGGAACCTAGTTATAAAAAACGTGATTGATGGCCTGTCACTTTTGTGTTGAATGACAGGCGCCCTCTAGCGATTAATAACAGCGTCCCTAGTTACGTGATAACGCCATCTAGCGATTAACCCAAGTCACACCTAGCGATCAACGTCCTAAGCGATCAACGACTAGCGATCGAAGCTGTAACCACTCATAGAAGCCGGCGCCTGTCCTGGGAGCGACTAGGGATCGAAGGTCCGTACGTCGGCCCTATCTATATAAGCGGTAGCGGAATTTATCGGTAGTAGTCATGTTGTCATCGTCGGAACGTATAAAGTTTGGCGGTTCGCGCTCCTTCTTGTCGAATATGTACAGGTGCCGATTGACGGCGTACGGTCGGGTCTTCCGATCCGTCGAGCACGCCTATCAGTATAGGAAAGCGCTATTCAACGAAGACCTCGCATGCGCCGCGTGTATCAAAAGAGTGCGATCGCCCTACGCAGCGAAACGACTCAGTTACGGTATTCGAAAAAAGAGAACGGGAACCGAATGGAACGTCGTTAGGGTCGCTTGTATGAAGGGGCTGTTGATGAGTAAGTTCGGTGGGGAGTTGAAGGCCGAACTGTTGGCCACCGGGGACGCCGAATTGGTGGAGTGGGTGCCGAGTAGGGAGGGTTTCTGGGGTACCAGGATTGGTGACGTCGAGGGCGAGAACAAGCTCGGTAAACTGTTGATGGAGGTGCGCGCCTTTTATAAAGACGCGTAAAAAACATCAGCCAGTATCAGTCGTGAAAATGGGCGGACCGTTGTTGAAGCATCCGTTTACGTGTATAGTATCAGGGCCTACGGGATGCGGTAAGACGACGTTCGTCGACCGTCTGATACGAAGCGCTATGATCGATCCGGCGCCCGAAAAAGTCCTGTGGTGTTACGGGCAGTGGCAACCCGCCTACGCGTCTATGTCTCCGGAAATAGAGTTCGTAGACGGCCTGCCGACTACGACGTATTTAGACGGTAAAAAGAGGACGCTTTTAGTACTCGACGACCTCATGGAGGAAGCCGATAGCGGGGTGACGGCGCTATTTACTAAAAAAAGTCATCATTGTAATACGTCGGTCGTACAACTCCGACAGAACATGTTTCCGAAAGGGGGCGAAAACCGCACAATCAGCCTGAACGCCCAATACCTGGCACTATTTAAGAACCCCCGAGACGTTGGTCAAGTAGGTCACCTAGCGAAACAGATGTATCCGGGAGAGGTCAAGTACATGATAGAGTCTTTCAAAGACGCGACGTCGACGGCGTACGGCTATCTCTTCGTCGACCTGAAACAGGAAACGGAAGAGTACATGCGCCTGCGTACGTGTATATTTCCGGACGACCCCCTTCAGTACGTCTACGTACGGAAGGGTGGTGGTGGTCAACTATAAGTAGAGAGGGACGTCGCCGCGTACGCATTAGTCGGTATGACGGGAAGACGCGCGGTGGTAGCGGCGAAGCGACGACGACGTTTTCGGAGCAACGCCTGAAGAGACACATTTTCGCCCTGCAGTTGATGGATAGACAGAAGCGGAACGTAGATCTGCGAAAAGCCGTGCTCGCCCACTCGGAGGTCGGTCTCATATGTAGTCTATGCGATTGCGCGTACAATATTCTGAGAGGGAACGTGAAGGTGTCGCCGAAGCAGAAACGCGTGTTGACGAAATACAGAGATCACCTGCGTGACTTGGTCAACAAACGAATTCCGGTGAAGCGGAAGCGAGCCATCTTGCAAACGGGGGCGGGTGGTTTTCTGACGGCCCTGCTAGCGCCGTTAGCGAGCACCGTTTTCCTGCCACTACTCAAACAGTTCATCGGGGGTTAATCGATGCAGTACGCGAAGAAGATGGCGTTGGTCGACCCGCGATTGGTGGAAAGTCTCCTTCAACCGCAGCAGCAGTCGAGCAGCACCCCCCGATCACGTGTACTGAGTAGCCTGGACAGCGACATGAAAGACATTCTAGAGCGATCAGATTTATCCGAACGCGATAAGGTGGTGTCGTACAATCAGCTGCTGAGTCGCTACAACACTATAGAGGCGGCTCGAACGGCGCAACCGGTACGCGTGTCGATGGTCAACGCCGACGGCGGCGAGATACCGCCGCAGACCACGGCGGCGGCGCCACCATCGTCGGAGGCCGTAGAGCGCGAAATCGTAGCCAGCATGCCGAAAACGCTGAAAGGGAAGGCGAGTCTACTTATCGCGAAAATGAAAGCCGATCCCTTGTGTCGATGGAACGAACGCGGCGAATTCGTGTACGACGGTAAAACGATCGCGGGGAGTAACATGGTCGATCTAGTGAACGATCTCATGCGAACGAGAACGAAGACGACGCAGCCCTTAGGATGGCGCGCTTTCGGGTTGAGTATGAAGGGTATGAACATTCCTATGGAGTTCGTCGGCAACCCGCGCTATCGGGAGTACATGGAGCGACGGCGGCGGCTGTCAAGAGAAGGAGAGGAGGAGACGGGATCGGTCAGTTCAGCGGGAAAGGCGGTGCGAAGACGACGTTCTAGAAAGAGAGCGTTGGACGGCTGGGAATCGATGTGACGATGCCGTCAATACAACGAACGGTCGCCGTCGTCGGTTTCATCGTCATCACGGTTATCGCTCTCTATATAATAGTCATCGTTCGTCGATCGTCGTCGTCGTCGTCATGGTGTCCGGGTGGAGTCGTCGTCGTCCAAAACGAAACCTTCGAAAACGAAACGACGATGACGACGACGCTGAACTGAATGAACTCTACTTCGATCCGAAACGAGCGGGGAGTTACGGAGGTGTCGACGCGTTGCACCGGGCGTCAAAGGGGGGTCGACGACGCCCGGATGTCGAGAGGTGGCTAGCGGCGCAGGACGCTTATACTCTACACAAACCGGTTAAAAGACGTTTCAAACGATGTTGCGTTATCGTGGGCGGTCAAAACCAGCAGTGGCAAGCTGATCTGGTCGATCTGACTAGGTTAAAAAAACACAACGACGGTATAACATTTCTATTGACGGTCATCGACGTGTTTTCGAAGCGGGCGTGGTGCGTTCCGTTGAAGAATAAGTCCGGCGCATCGCTCGTCGCGGCCTTCGAGCGTCTGCTGAACGACGCGCCGCCGCCGAACGCGCTGCAGACCGATAAGGGGACCGAGTTTCTGAATCGACCCCTGCAAACGTTTCTAAAGAGTCGCGGCGTTCATCATTTCGTGACGCATAACGAGGAGACTAAAGCGAGCGTCGTGGAACGCTTCAATAGGACTTTGAAAACGCGCATGTGGCGTTATTTTACGAAACACGAGACGCTGCGCTACGTAGAGGCGTTAACGGATTTCGTGCATTCGTACAACAACGCCTATCATCGAAGCATCGGTAGGACGCCGGCGAGCGTCGACGCGACGAATCAGGAGGACGTATGGCAACGCCTGTACGGCGGCGGTGGTATGGGAAAAAAAACGAAACTTCGCGAAGGAGATCGCGTGCGTATCAGTAAGACGAGGGGTCAATTCAAAAAAGGATACATGCCTAATTGGAGCGAGGAGCTCTTCACCGTCGTAGAGGTGCATCCGTCCGAACCCCCCGTTTATCGCCTGAAGGACGACGCGGGGACACCGGTAGAGGGCGCCTTCTACGAACAGGAAGTACAACGCGTAGTCGTTCCGAAGGACAAACTGTATCGAGTGGAGGCGGTTCTGCAGCGGCGTCGTCGTCGTCGCGGCGGCGGTTCGGAGGCGCTCGTGAAATGGAGCGGTTACCCGGACTCCTTCAACAGTTGGATCGACGCCGCGGCGCTCGTGGACCTATAGCATGCGTTGGACGCGTCACGAGGAATGCTGGCGACTGCACGAGTCGTGCTTATGCGGGGGAACGTCGCTCCTCCCGTATAAGGGGCCCTGCTGTACCCGCAGACCGCAGTGGCGCTATGGAGGCGAGGGACGAGCAGCAGCCGAAGAAGAAGAAGACTACCAAAGAGGACTCCGTCGACGCCGCTACTGGTACAGAGAAGTCGACGACGACTACCAACGAGGACTCCGTCGACGCCGTCGAGAACGCCCACGACTCCACCGTCCACGAACCCGATCCATGGCGGGTCTGCGGTAACGAATGCCCAAAGGCCGAAATCGTATTCCTCTGTCAGGTCATCGTCCTGTACTTCGTCATCGCCGTTAGTATATACAATTTAACGCGGGGTCAAGGCGACTCCAATCTGTGGACGGCGCTGTTGAGCAGCTGTCTCGGTTATCTACTCCCGAGTCCGTCTATGAGCGGCGGCGCCGGTCGACGACGACGACGAGACGATGGCGGCATCGTCTGACTTTTACCTGACGCTACCGAGCAACGCGTCTACGAAGCGTCACCCCGAAAATACGTTGACGCACTACATCACGACGCTGCCGCGACGTTTCGACCTGGCCGGCGGAGAATGGGAATGCGGGCTGGTGACGCTACAGTACCCGCACACGTGGTACAACGTGAGAGAGGCGGATGCCACCTTCTACCTGTCGGCGCCCCGAGGTGAGGCGGGCTTTTTCACGACCATGGACGGTATCGGAATATACCGACAGGGTACGATTTTTCACGGTTTCTACAACAACGTTTTCGTGCTACTGCGCGAGATCAACGAGGCGCTAAGGAAATTGTGGACCGATAAGGTGAGGCTGTATCTAGAGTACAGCGGCGTCTCTAACCGAATGACGCTGCGTATGACGGCGGGTGTCGCCTTTACCCTACCCGATACGAGCCGTCTGAAGAGCGTGCTAGGTTTCCATAAGAACGTTATCGTAAGTCCGCCGATGATGGGTCCCGACCCGGAAGTCGTCGTTATCGAGACCACCCCCGCCTCGTACACGTTCGCGTACGAAGGTCGAAATACGGTGGATATGAAGGCGGGCGTCGACACCCTGTACGTGTACACGGATCTCGTGGAATCGCGAGTCGTCGGCGACGTGTACGCGCCGCTTCTTCGAAATATCGCCGTCTCCGGTACGAACGGTAGCGTTATTTCGGAAACGTTCGATCGCGTCCAATACGTGAGGCTGCTGCGGCATCAATTCGATACGATCGAGGTCGATATAAGAGACGATTGCGGTCAACCGATACCATTCGAGCGGGGGAAGCTAGTGGCGACGCTTCACATCAGACGCTGTAAATCGAGATTGTTTTAACCACCATGCCGAACCCGTACGAGGACTACTACGTTCGACAGGTAGGCGGTCAACTACCGGTCTTCATCGGCAGTCGAGGTCAGCGAGGACACGGTCTGGGTAATATCTTCGGGAGCCTGTTTCGAAGCGTCATGCCGCTTTTTAAGAGAGGCGCCATGGCGTTGGGAAAACGCGCGCTCAAAACCGGCGTGAACGTGGCGCGGGACGTCGTCGGCGGCGGCAATCTGAAAGCGTCGGTGAAACGACGCGCGAAGGAGGCCGGCGTCGATCTTCTCGACGGCCTATTGATAGGGCCGGCGCCGAAGAAGAGACGGGTGAAAAAAAGACCGCCTATAAAGAAGCAGCGTCGAACGGCGACGACCGTCAGTAGACGGAAGAGAGGACGTCGACCGGTCGATATATTCGACGCGTAACGATGGCGTTCGTAAAGACAGCGTGCGAGGGCGTGAAGGCCGAACTGGACCTGTTCACCGGACCGGTGACGCAGAAGAGCATCGAGAGCAGTTATCGGATCACCTGCCAACCGCTGACGGCTCTCGACGCCGGCGGTCCTATCGAGTTCCTCATTCCGGGGTCGGGTAACGACTATACGGACCTGGCGAGCCTTCAAACGCACTTCTCTTCAAAGTGGTTCAGGGGGACGGTACCGATCTGGCGGCCGGCACCAACGTGGCGCCGGTCAACAATTTCCTTCATTCGATGTTCAGTCAAATCGACGTGTCGCTGAACGGCACGCTCGTGACGCCGTCGACCAATACGTACGCGTACCGGGCCTACATCGAGACCCTGCTGAGTTACGGTAGCGACGCGAAACGATCGCATCTCACGGGGTCATTGTGGTACAAAGACAGCGCCGGACACATGAACGCGCGCGGGGACGATAACACCGGGTTCGTAGCGCGGCGCAATCTGACGGCGGCCAGCGCCGAGGTGGAGATGATGGGACACCTGCACGTCGACGCGTTTATGCTAAACCTCCTCCTACCGAGCGGCATCGACACAAAAATACGCATGGTCCAGTCGAAGGACGCCTTCGCGCTCATGGGCGCGGCTGGCGCGCCGGGGTGGCTTATCGTGATACGCTCGATTTGCCTGTACGTCCGAAAAGTGAAGTTGAACCCGGAAGTCCAGCTGGGTCATATCAAAGCGTGGACTTTGGGAACGGCTAAGTTTCCGATGCGCCGCGTCGACTGCAAGTCGTTCTCGATAACAGCGGGTACGCTATCGCACACGCACGAGAACCTGTACATGAGTGCGATTCCGAAACGCATAATCCTGATGATGATCGACAACGCCGCCTACAACGGAGACTACACTAGAAATCCGTTCAACGCGCATCACAACGACATAACCTTCCTCGCGCTCAACGTCGACGGACGTCAAGTGCCGAGCAAGCCGCTGCAACCGGACTTTCCGCACCACCGGTACATACGAAGCTACATGAATCTCTTCGAGGCCACCGAAAAGGCGGGCGAGGACGAGGGGAACGACATATCGCGCTCGGACTTCGAGGCCGGCTACACCGTCTTCGCTTTCGACCTGACCCCCGACTGCTGCGACGGGGACCATTTCAACGTCGTGCGTCAGGGGAGCGTGGGCGTTGAAATGCAGTTCTCGACGCCGCTACCCCGACCGGTGAACGTCGTCGTGTACGCGGAATTCGAGACGGTGATGGAAATCGATCGGACCCGAAACGTCCTGTACGACTGTACCTCGTAATGGATACGTTCCAACTGCTGCGTCGCCTCGAACTCGACGCGTACGCTAAACGCATCGTCCTCGGCGTCGTACCTAAAGACGCGCTACTTACCACCACCGCCACCACCACTTACCCGATGGCCTTCGTGTGCAATACCGACGACGGCGGCGAACCGGGGGAGCACTGGGTGGCCGTCTACGTCGACCGCCAAGGCGTCGGCGAGTACTTCGATTAGTACGGTCTCCCGCCGCTGCACGCCGACTTCCGCGCCTTCCTGCACCGACACTGCGGCGACGCGTGGACGTACAACGACAATAGACTGCAGAGCGTCGTCTCTAACGTGTGCGGACAATATTGCGTCGCCTACCTACTCCTCCGATGTCGCGGCATGCCGTTGACGACGTTCCAGAACATATTCGGCACCAATCGGGTGGCCAATGACTGTCTCGTATTCGATTGGCTAAAACCATTGCATTAACGCTTCGCTTTTACGTGTATAGTAGTAGTAATAAAAAACAACGACGATGAAATGTACGCACTGTTTGTTTTATTATTATTACCCTACCCTACCTACATACATACAGAACCCTACCCCTAGGCGGCCCCCCACCCCTAGGGTAGGTTTAGTTATACGAGTTAGACGAGTATCGGCGCCGTGGTGACGCCGTCGTCGAGCACGCGGCGTTTAGCGTAGAAATAGCTCAACGCCGCGCGCTCTTGAACGTACGTCAACACGGACGAGTTTTTCACTTGGAAACCGTGGTTCCAACCGACGCCGCTGCGTCGGTCGCGCAGTACGGCGAGGAAGTCGTGCTCGTCGATATCGTTCTGACGTTTACTCAATCCCTTCGTGCTGTACGTCGCGCCGCCGGCGCCGCCGAAGCAGTAGTACGTCTTACTGCACAGCGCCACGATTCCGTCGCCGCGCCACTCTTCTTTGAAGAGACCCGGCGTTCGACGATCGAATAGAAGACGGCGCGCGCAGCAGTCCCCACCCTCCCACGTCAGTCCGGCGACGCGGCGCCGTACGTACGCGTCCACGTGCGCGTCGCAGCATTCGGCCGGAAACCAGAGCGATCGATTCCGGAAGTAGTGTTCGCGCATCGCTTCCGGTACGAGCGCGTCGATGGCGAGGGCTATGTACGCCGAGTCGGTGTCCATAGCGCAGTACTGAAAGAGAGGGCGTGGAATGTAGGCGTCGACGAAGTCGTAATAAAATTCGAGCATTCGTAATTTCGCGTATTGATACACGAAATAACCGATTTGAATCGGCAGTTCGTAGACGACGGTGCGCTTATTCAGCGCCACCTCGTACAGTTCGTCGTCGACGACGACGTCGAGTTGCCGGAAGCGACGGTTGTTGACGAGTCGCGAGGCGCCTACCGACGTAGCGTACTTGATATCCCGGTGCCGATCGACGCGCGTAATCGTCTTCCCGTACGAACTGTTGCCGAGAAGTTTGAAGGTGTCGGCGATGATCGCTTTGTCGGGGTCGACGTCGCCCTCGCGTCGCGCCGTCGACACCGTATCGCCGAAACGATGAAAGCAGGCGATCGGCGTGTACTCGATCACCTGGTAGATGCGCGCGACGACGAGCCCGTGCTCCAGATACCAGCGTAGGAGGGGCGTGGCGAGTACGATCGCCGTGCCGAAGTAGCTACCAACGAGCGTCCGTTGAGGTCGGGTGAGTAGATCGTGCGACTCGGCGTAGCGGCGCATGAACGGGCTGAGGTCGTCGCGCGCGATATCGACGTTCTTGAATACGGGCTGCATTTCGGCGAACTTAGCGCGCAGCGCTTCCGGCACGGCGATATCGCACTGCACGAGACCGAATAGAGAGCCGTCGCGTACACCCTCCAGTATCGTCGAGTGCGTTACGCGCCTCGCGTCGGGTCGCGTCACGGGGGGTCTCACGGCTCGCCACTGGCACTCCCACATTTCGACGACGGCATCGACGTGGCGGCGCAGGTAGGACGTCACGGCGATCGTCGCGGCGTACAGAGTCGTCATCGGTTGACCGTTGACGGCGTTCGTCGTCACGTGCGTCTGGCATATCGGGCAGCCGTGAAAGAAACAACCGTGAAATTGATACGCCGTTCGCGTGGCGGCGCACCAACCGTCGACTCGGTACTTACCGATGCGCTTCTCGCGGCCGTTCAACTGGTGTCGTATAGGGGCGCCTATTCGTTCCGCTTCGTACGTCAACCACTCTACGGCCATACGACCGTAGCGGTGCACGTGTTCCGCTCGAAATCCGTTCTCCGCGCGTCGGCGCGTGTACCAACCCGTCGGCATTTCCCGCATCATCGCCGATAGATAGAGACCGTTCGCGTCATAGCCTACTATCGAACGACACGGGTTGTTACCGCCTCGAATCGACGTCACGCCGGCTTCGTGATGACGCGAGAAGATGATCGATGGACCGCCGACGATCTGCGACTGCAGTAGGCGGTGCAGGTCTTTGTTCGGTTCGTTGAACAGCGAGAAATGGATTGACGACGGCAGGTCGTTGAATAGGTACAACAACGTCAACCCCGGTACGCTGATGGCGTCCTTGAACATGTCGATGCGCTGACGGCGATAGAAGGCGAACTGCCGCTCGAGTGCCTCGAGAAACGGCGCCACATCTCGGTTATTATACCAGATTAGAAAATCGCGCATCGTCGTCATGCACTCGTCGCGCCATGCCGTCGCACAAATTTCGTACGCCTCCGCGGAGATTCCCTCGCGTTTCAGGTGGCTGTAGAAAGTTTCGCGCGGCGGTAGGACGGTCTCGTCCAGGCGCGTCAACGCGTCGATATATTCGTACGGAAAGTACCCCTTGGTCGCTGCGCAGTCGTACGCTTTCAGATAGCGCTCGTAGCTGACACCGGGCGCGAGGTAATTAGTTATGTCCAGAAATTTCAACGTCGACGTCGTCAGGCACATGTAAGCGTTCTGTCGTTTAATCGTGAACGCCGACGATGTGTGCTGCGCGTCGTCGGTTATGAGCAGGGGGGTCAAGTACTTTTTGACGACATTCAAATCGTACTTACCGCTGTTGAAACCCAGTACGGGCATTTGACGAAGGTGCGTCCACAGGCGGTCGGCGAGTGCGGCGTACGGTGACGCATCCTTATCGTCGTCGTCACTTCTTCTGGCCGCCAGTCTTTATCGAGCGCTTCGATCGCCTCAAAGACCGCGTCGTAGCGGGGGCGTAGAAGCGCGCACGCCGCCGCGCTCACGGCTTCCAGGTCATCGATGAGGCGACGCGCTAGGTCGGCCGAATCACCGGTCGTGACGTAACAGCGCGCCGCTTTGTGTCCGGGCACGTTCGACGCAACGCTCACGCTGAGCAGTTCGTGTCGCGCTAGCCACCGACATTTATCGGTATCCGGCGGTAGCTCGTTGGCGGCGAAATAACATTCAAAGTCGAATGTCGCGCTGTACGGATAGTAGCGCAGATCGTCGTCGCCGACGTCGATACCTTCGTCGTCGAGTCGTTGAAATACGGACGGTTTCGGTCGGTAGACGCCGCCGGGAAACACGTGACGAACACCGCCCTCGCACGTCGCTTCGTGACGTCGTAATAGTGACGGGTACTGCCAGAGGGAGTTGCCGCATTTCGAGCACTTGTACGTTTTCGCGTACGCGCGCAGGTCGATTATGTACGAAAAGTGATTCTCGTACAGGTTGACATTCAGGGTTGTGGGGTGCACTTCGAGCGACCGACGGACTAGTTCGGCGGCGCCAGTCGCCGTTAGTCGATAGACGACGATGTTGATACCAAAAAGCGTCTCCACGCGTTCCAGTTCGTTCAGGCGCACGCCGGTCGGCGTCGGGGCGTAGCGCGCGCTCAGTTGTTTAGCTACTCGCGTTAAACGGGTTGTATTTAGGGTCCCCCTACCACCACCACCTTGCCGATGGATGGCAATGCATCGGAAGAGGCATAGAGGATCGTCGTAGGGCTTGCCTCCCCAATCGTTCGTCAACGTCACGACGTGCTTGTTGTTACGCACGTAGGCGGGGAGCGCGGCGCCAACGCAACCGATAGGATGGTTTAGGATGGCGTTCACGAAGTAGGTGGCGTTCGTTACGAGCTCGACCACCCAGCCCGAATCGGGGCGCTGCGCGAGGACGTACTGTAGTACGTCGGTCGTGCGCACGACATCGAGGAAGCGTTCGAAAGAACGGCTATCGGTTACGAGGGCGGGTGTTTCGAGAAGGCGACCGCAGCAGTTACAGGACGAATGAAAATAGCGGTAACGACCCGACACCTTGTGGCGTAACACGAAACCATAGCTTACGTTTATTTTAAACGCATTCTTTTGTTCGCTAAACATAACCCTCAGACGCGGTTCGAGCACCCGTGTACTCGTACAGGCGGTCATGCGATAGTTGTAGCGGGACTGTACGACACCGATCGCTACCGACGTCTCTATGCTACGTCGATGCTCGTCCACGACGCGTTGAAGAGCATCGGCTGATGGTGGCGGCGGCGGTGGTGGATTATCATCGGGCGGTAACGACACCGCCGGATGACCGCACCGTTCCCTCAGGTGTCGTAGCATCGCGGCGCGCGTACTGTACGTTACGCCGCATTTCGGACACTCTCGTCGCTTTACGCATAGCGCGTCATCGCCGCATCGTTTCGAACTCTTCGCGTGTCGCTCTAACGCCGACTGTTTCAAGAAATAAGCAACGCATTTCGGACATTGCCACCTAGTAGTAGTAGGCGGCATACTTTTTTGTGCTGCTACTTTTTCGAATACCTCTATTTATAACGAGGTACGGACATGCGCAGTGAGTGATGTAACGTGGGGGTGGTGGTTTTGTTAGGTAACGGGTTTTGTTAAGTAACGAGGGGTGGTGGTTTTGTTAAGTAACGACTAATGATATTGAGGTACGGGACACACGTGGTGTGGTGGTTTTGTTAGCGATGCGTATGGGGTGGCGGTTTTGTTAAGCATATGGGGTGGTGTTAAGTGGGGTGGTGGTTTTGTTAAGTAACGACTAATGAGGTACCACGTGGTGTGTTGTTAGGTGCGTATGGGGTGGCGGTTTTGTTAAGCATATGGGGTGGTGGTGGCTTGTTATGAGTGGCGGTTTTGTTAAGTAACTGTGTGTGTGTGTGTGTGTGTGTGTGGTGTGTGTGTGTGTGTGTGTGGTGTGTGTGTGTGTGTGTGTGTGTGTGTGTGGTGTGTGTGTGTGGTGTGTGTGTGTGTGTGTGTGTGTGTGTGTGTGGTGTGTGTGTGTGTGTGTGTGTGTGTGTGTGTGCGTGTGTGCGTGTGTGCGTGTGTGGTGTGTGTGTGTGTGTGTGTGTTGTGTGTGTTTGTGTGTGTGTGTGTGTGTGTGTGTGGTGTGTGTGTGTGTGTGTGTGTGTGTGTGTGTGTGTGTGTGTGTGTGTGTGTGTGTGTGTGTGTGTGTGTGTGTGTGTGTGTGTGCGTGTTAACTCGGAAACGGAACGTCCATTTTCAACGTTTTATTAAGCGTGTCGTACAACGAAAAGCGATATTAAGCAAATCAGCAGAATAGGCAGTAATGTTCATTTGATTTAAAGGCCGCTTCTGCACTGTATGTAGACGTGCACTGCCGATTCTAGTCGAGCGCGATTGATGAATTCGCGCCAATTCGTGCCGAGGAGCCAGTCGGATACGAACTGTACCAAATACAGTTCCCCAGCTCGCCCCGGTTGCTGTCCGTGCGCCTTCACGTGTAGTAACTGCACCAGACGTATGAAGGTTGGTATCAGTGAGCGCTGCAGACACGATTCCAACACTACGTTGAAGTGTTGCGTGACGAGTTCGGCTACGTTGTCGTAGCGCCGTGCGTACTCACGAGTAGGCCGACCCGCCCGATAGCCGACCATATGCACGTACGGACATCCCTCATTAACTTCGCAAGCACCGCATCGATCGCGCGCCGTCTCCAATATCAGCTCAACGAGGTGTTCAGCGAGGAGGGACATCGCATGTCGTTCATATCGACAGGCCACCTGACCCCGCCCCGGCTCGACGACGCGTCGTTGCGTCACGTCCGACGGCGCTGGCTTCCAACAACACGACGGCACAATCTGGTGTAAACTTTCGTAAGGCGGTGGTGCACCAAGCGCCTCCTCAATGATAGCATCCAATGCGCTATCGACGTCGCCCGCGCATCCCTACAGCACAAAAGCAGGTGCCTACAAACACACATTACACTTCCCACGGCGATCGTGCGCACGTTCAGGCCGTCGCGCTCTCTACAATACACATTATTATCATTAATCCGCCTCTTTTTCTGCGTTAACACGAGCCATCAACGCGGCGTCTTTCCTCTCACTATCCATCACCGAACGATCGAGCAGTGTTTGTACGAACACGGCAACTTCGGCGTACCTCGCACGCATCCGTTCATTATTGGCTAACATTTCCAGCAGAACTCGCCGCACCTCCTGTAGACACAACATACAACAAATAAATGTCATGTTTTATATAGGCTGAGCGCCGTTCTATTTCGTAGCTCCACTAGTAGGCTCTCTTTGCTTCGTAAGCTGAACACCAGGCCATTACGTAATTTTCCACTATCTCGTCTAGTAAGCGCGCAGCTTCGTCACTGGTCGGTTTACTAGTTAGCAACGCCGTCACCAGCGGGGCCTCCTATAACACAAGAAACCCATTACTCATCAACGGCTCTCCTCAGTGTGCGCACCGTATACGACGGCTCACCTTCCCAGGTCGTCTTACGAACACTGAGCTCTACTTTAGTACCGGCCAATTCAAGTACAGTATCGCGAAGTTCCTCCTCGTTTAACTCCACCAAGTAATCAGCCCGGTACTCAACCAGCTTTGCCATTTGCGTGTCAAACAACGTCAGCCACATTTCATCTTCTTCGTCATCTCCATCTCGAATCATGACACGCAAAGCAAAGTAATTTTTTACCATATCAGGTTCCCCGTGGGTTCGACATAACATCACGCCGTCTGTGTTTTGATAAAGCTTGCGTCGACATTGGGTACATCCCCTGTACGTGCATTTATCACGATAACTCACAGCCTCAATGTATGCCGAATTCTTAAGCTTATACACACCGTTCTTAGAGCAGGCCAGTTCCCTTACACTCACCAAGGTAGCCTGTGATGACGTTGCAGCGCTGCATTCTCGCTCAAGCGAGGCACGTCTAGGCGGCGGTGCCTCCAACGCCGCTTCTTCAGCCCCTCGTTTACGCCCAAGCGAGGATGCTATAACCAACACGGGTCTCTTAGCAGCCGGTGTGGTCACTTCCGCAGGCGGTTGTTGTTGACTACCGCTCGCCTTACACGCTTGTTTGCGCATCGCCTTGATCTTTTTCAACGGTGTCGTCGTCTCGCTATGATCGGCCATTCTCGCGGTGGAAGAACTTCTACGGCTGTTGCTGCTGAAATCAGTCAGACCACTTGCATTATACCGCATACAAAATTTTCCACCGCTTTATATAAGCAACATACGGCGCATGCGTACTTAACGCATACCCCCTAATCGACGTTTCTATTACAACGCATAACCGCCTAGTATCCGATGACTTTTATTTCCGGAAAAAAATCACACGGTCATGTAGTGCGTTCGTTGACAAACGTTTATTTACAGCCAATTTTTCTACAATAACCACACCACTTAATTCCCTACACGCCACTGATCCCACACAACGCTTAAATTCATACTTTTAACGCGTCGTTTACGTTTTGGAAAAAGCATTGTTCGCGCTTCACATTCCTTTCACGATAAGCTACCCCATTAGCGTCACAGCTGTTTTGCGTCACCATCCGGTTTCTAGTCAGCGCCAAGAAAAAAATTACACGGTCACTTTAGTGCGTCCTGCGTTAAATGTTACTTTCACATCGAATTTCTCTATTATTAACACTCCACAACATATTTGATCCCTAACTAAGCGGACGCAACGGTTCATTTTTGCATTTAAACGTTCGTTTATTGATATTTTGATATCTTTCCTTTCACTGTTTTACGTAACTTTTGCGCATGCGCTCTTAACACATACCTAACGTTACACAACAACGCACCGGTCTCCGCTCATTCCTTGTCATGGCCACCTCCCGAGCGCTCGCTACGCCAACAACTGCCGCTGCAAACGGACAAAGGTACTTCTTATTTTCATATAACTCTTATTTCTTCATTTACATATTAAACTATAAGTTTATTTCATTACTTTTAGCGGTTATTTTCTTTTCCGATTACCCCGATTTATAATTTTCTTTAATTATTTCTTAGAGCTGTCAGTTTAAAAAAAAATACATTTCGTTTTCAAAACTCCCCCCTTTTCATATATGACAGAGGTCATTTCTATTCACAGTTGTCATAACAAAATATTCATTATCTACTACATGGCAGACGTGCTAGTTACTTTTCTGGGGGCAACTACTTACTATTTCATATTTTATTCCTATACATATTTCACTTCACTTATTTACCAAATGCTTCATTCACAGAAACCACCTACAGCGCCTCGTCATTCTACCAACACGAGCATATACAGATATGACCGTCCCCCTCTGTCGAGTTACCGGCGTGGTACGGCCACCAACGCCCGACGATCTCAAGGGTTCGTCGGAAGATACAGCCAACCCGGCCACAGTCGACCAGCCCGACGGAATCATGACTTCCTTTACCATACTCGGGGCGGACGGATCGTGGTACACCCCCCCCCCCCCACCTGCCGATGAACTATTCGAAAGACGTGGATTTAACACGCCATTAACACCAATAGATCGCTCTACCGCGTTGCAACGGCATCGTGATGCAGCCCGCATGCGCGCTGCGCGATTACCGCGCTTGGGACAATCCGGCAGCACCCCGCCGAGTTCACGCCACCGTCGTGATTTCTCTGAATAAAACACCGTTCACATTCACTCGTTTTCTATTGCCTATAAGTACTTACCGTTGCTTACAACTTTTAAATTATATTCCACTCGTTTCGTTTTGCTAGCATAAAAACATACCGTCATTCCGCATCCATTTGTCCACCGCCGGTAAACACTCCGCTACCTCAAAAACCAGGCCGCTGATTATCGCTTTTAAACGCATACATAAGCGCAGTTTGCACAACGCCAACCAGCTTATTTCAGCGTCGTACCAAAACCGGCTAACAACATCCCAGCCGTAGATCTATTTTCAGCCGCCCGTATCTAGGCCGACCGGCCGCGTCTCAACTTTCACCACTACCGCGATATCCAGGGTACAGCGGCTAATCTCGCTCACACTGGGTTTAGTGCACGGTGGTTTTACCGTAACCACGGTGGATTTAACATAACCACATTGGTTTCTGCTATATCCCCGTATCGTAACTAGGGACGCTGTTATTATATATTTCGCTAGATGGCGTTATCACGTAACTAGGGACGCTGTTGGTACAGCGGCTAATCTCGCTCACACTGGGTTTAGTGCACGGTGGTTTTACCGTAACCACGGTGGATTTAACATAACCACATTGGTTTCTGCTATATCCCCGTATCGTAACTAGGGACGCTGTTATTATATATTTCACTAGATGGCGTTATCACGTAACTAGGAACGCTGTTATTATTCGCTAGATGGCGTTATCACGTAACTAGGGACGCCGTAACTAAGGACGCCGTAACTATGACGTTGTTATTAACCACTAGAGGGCGCTTTTCATTCACAAAAGTGACAGGCCATCAATCATGTTTTTTATAACTAGGTTCCCGATTCCACTCAGGTTACCAAAAAGCCTTTGATCTTTTTTTTATAAGTAGGTTCCCGATTTTGAAATTGACGTTTTTTATGCACGTACCTAGATACAAAAGGGGGCGTGTCCTCGAGTGTGTGTATCCTCCATACTACTCATGTTATCGAACGAGCCACTCACCAGCCTTCTAAGATCCCGGGAGAGACGTCGCGGAGGCGCCGCTCTGTCGCGGTCTGTTCACCATGCTGCATTTAATTTACCATTAATGTGACCTGTGACAGTGATATCTCAAAGTCTCTCCTTTTCATTCTATTCCACAAATAGAACTTGATAAACAGTGGTGTACCTGTTGGGAAATTATTTCTTCGAAATAGTTTTGTTTAAAGGAATTAGTGAAACAACATTTATTGAAAGTATCAATGGACAGATAGCCATAGATACATTCAGGGTTTTGGAAACACGTCTCCATATATAGCTGCGATGTGATCAGCGTCGTGATCCTGGGTGAATTAGCGAATCTAATCTCTGAAGATAGGCCACTTCCCTTGTTGCACATTTTTTTAAATAAACAATGGTGTACTTGTTGAGAACTTGTAATTGCAAATTAGGTTGATGCGTCCAATAGTAATTGGAAAGTAAGTGCATCCAAAACGGGACACACTTTGTTATGGTAGTAGTAATTGCAATAAGTCATGTACCTTTTCAACGAAATAGTTTTTTGATCGCAAATAATGAAACAATTTATTACAAGTTTTAATGCACAGGTAGTAATCGGCACGAGCACGGTTTTCAGATTGCGTCAGATGATACGAATATATTATATACAAAATTACCTGCTTTGAGAATAGTGGCGTGATCTTAGGTGAGTTACTGAATTTGCCTAGCACTACTAAGCTATCTGGAGGTGTTTCAGTCGAAGTGCTGCAGTTAGTTAGATAGTCGTGTGGTTGAGTCAATAAAATAAATAGTGTAATTGAGTGGTTCTGGCTTCAAGAGAAAACTGGGATAAGAACATACATGCAGACACCCGTGTATGCACGTCCGGAATGTTTTCCTAAATGTTTAATTGTCCGTGTTTAATCTACTGCCGACTAAGGTTGTAATAATACATCGAACTATCGATTCATACCGATAGTCGATGTTGCGATGCAATACTATAGATAGTAAACGTATCTATCGATAATACAGTGAACTATCGATAGTAACAATAGTTGGCCAGACACATTAGTTGGTTTACTTTTATCGATGTAATACTATTCCTTGCTGTAATTTTTCAACTTTATTAGGTATTTGTTCTTTTTTAATGTTTGCGTGTTTACCGAATCTACCAATCCAACGACAACAATTGTCGATGAAATCAGCATCGCTCACGGATCGCCATTGAGAAACTGACTCCAACACCGACTAACTATATGCGTTGGCGCCAACCGTAATTGTGGTGTGGGTCAGCTTCCTTGACTATTTGCTAGACATATGAGACTACTGCAGGAGTATTACGATAGTCTTATGACTATCCAATGTCTCACGAGGGAAGATAGACTGCATGGTCGAGTAACTGTGGTCTTCCCAAATTCGTTTCATCGGAAGTACGATTCATGGAAAGTTTAACGATTGTCATCGTGCCGGTGATTGTGTAATAAGATAGGGAGGACAGTTACATTTGTCTAGGTAAGTGTTGGTGGTGTTAAAAAGGAGAAAGATTCTATACGGACCCCAAAATCATTGCATTATCGCGTCCGCCACGCCGACGTTCCAGTCACGCCTGAGTGAGTGCCAGACAGAACACACACTGCTCTCTGCACCTGTCGCAGCCCTCTCTCCTGCCAAGCTACGAAGACACAATGACTTCCAGTAAGTTGACAAGAAAAGGTAGCGCCAGTGCCGCAGAAGACCCTCAAAATATATTTGCACTAGTCATAGGGCTACTAGGTGATGAGGAAGTTGTTGCAAAACTAAAATTTGCAATATACCCCAATGCATTGACAGAAGACATGCGACATAAAACAATAAATGTTCCGCTACATTAATCAACTGATGCAAAAGATGAATTGATCTTCGAACTGAAGGACATAAGTTCGAGGCGAGGGTCGACGCAGGGGAGCAGTATTATAGCAGACGCCTCAACCTTCGCTTCTACGGCATACCGGAAGCAGGCGGCGAAGTCACCAATGCTGTAGTAATCGCAGCTACTTGTCTTGAACAAAGACTGGAAGAATGATGCAACTGACATTAAATGTTGTGTAATATTTGTATCAATTTATCATTGATCTCTTTCTTGAACAAAATAAAAAGCTAATTTTACGTCTCGAATATATTCAATTGTTTTGCGTTTCTTCCTTCGAAACAGTCTAATTGAATTGCAGTGTTGTGAAATGTTTGTAATGTTTTTCTGTTTCGTATTATGTGATGTAACTCGTTTTGTAAAAAAGACTAATAGGACGAATGGAACAAATGACTTGAAGTTGATCTCCTCTGTCCAATGATAATGCATTGCAACTGAATGTGTTATTTGTTTCAATTTTTCATCACATGACCTAATGTGTGATCTAATGTTCTTTATTCATTAATTGTATCTTGCAATACAGAATGGTGCCTACTAAGTGCGTCAATTATATTAGTCACTGTGCTATCTGTTTGCTAATACGTTGCAGTTTTCTTCCCATTGTTGCATATATTAATTGTCTGTTGTTTATCTGTTATTAGTTATCAATTGTTGTATTTCCATATTATTTTCATAAGTACTCTGTGCTAAGTGAAAGGCCAGCCAGTTGGTTATCCTTATAATGTTTTGTTAACTAATGTTTTTGTTCTATTACCTACATATATGTTTTCTATTCTTTTACTATTATAACTACAACTACGTTGAATGTTATAATGTTCGTTTGTTCAAGGTATTTCTTATTTCCATTTATTCTTTTCATGTTGACAATGATTCTCATACTGACAACCATATGTATCATTATGTAGGACTTAAGAACTATCATAGTTGTACGCAACCTGTACTTAAATGGATTTTAAACATCTTTCTTTTTTCGATAACTGCTTGGCTCTATGACATTGGTGTATAACGAGACTGCCGAGATATGTGTTTTACTTAGGGGAGACCGGGGTAAGTTGACCTATTTTCCTTTTGCAATCCCGTGTCTTAAATACGTGTTAGAGAATGATAGTTTGTATTGTATTGCATACTACAACATATCACGTACACTTAATAGCATATCGTCCATGTAGAATCAGTACAGGCAGCATGTTGCGTTCTGAAAAAATGGTGGTCAAATGGCTCAACTTATCCTATGGATGGGGTAAGTTGATCCACTGTTGCTAAGAAAGGTGGTTTGGAGAACACACATTTAACTCCCCAAATGTTTAAAAGTAACCGTTTATATTGACGTTTAATTACATGACCAATGTTTTCTTACGCTATTCCGCCACAATGGCATAGGTACAGCCTTGGGTGAAACTAAAGCAAGTAACGTGATATTCGGTTACAATTTACAAGTCCAGTTTGTAAAAAATATGTCAAACTGTCCGACGTAGTGGCCAATAAACCTCGATTTCATCCTAATTTACCAATTATTTATGCTACCTGCGAATTATGGAAACATTGTACTGTAAGAACAACAGGACTCCCCATACTTTCCGCTTTTACCGCCACAAATCGCACTTTTGTTCAAAGCATGTTTGACCTTATTTGACACAGCTCGCCCCTTACATCAATAAGAAAGTCAGGTTTTAGTTATCAATAGATGGCATCACCTTTCAGCTAATTCCGTTCATGAAACATTGGGAAGGGGTGGTTCAACATACCCCACGGATCAACTTAATAATAATATAAATAAAACTTTATTTTGACACCGTCAAATCCGGGACGGTTGCCCCGTTCACGGGTGTGTACAAGCATTAAAATACTAACTAGCTTAAAATTATAACTAGTCCAGGTAAATAATAAAATAATAATAACGATAGGCTATAAAACATGTTAAAACTGTAGAATGTTCCTCTGTGTAAACTATTTTAAATGGATATTTACAAATTAAATTGCATTCGTTAAAAGTAATATTAAATGTGTCAAATATAAAAAACACTAATACCATGAATACTACAATGATAATAAATAATGAAATACTACAATGATAATAAATAAGATAATATGTAATATGTGTGTTAAAGTCCAATATCAGTCAAGTAAAACCCATTAAGTGGAGAAGAACAATATCTATAGTTGTTTCTTAAATTGAGGGAGATTGCCGTTGTTGCGCATGTTCATGGGAAGTTTGTTTCACAGAGTGGGGCCAGCACAAGCAAATGCACGGCGGCCGAAACGTTCTAAGTTCACTATATGAACTTGCAAGAGTAACCCGCTTGCAGAGCGTAGGGAACGGCATGGTGTATATTGGTGTAATAGTGTCGCAAGGTACTCAGGCGTACCATCGTATAATGCCCTGTGCACAAGGACGAGTATCTTAAACTCAAAACGCCTCCTAACAGGCAACCAGTGTAGTTTCCGCAGTATTGTCGTCATGGACTGCCGATCGCCCCGCCGAATCTGCATAACAATTCGAGCCTCAAACCACTGAACCATTTCCGGGCGGTGCAGGTGACGATCATTTATTCCGAAAAGCATCGCATTACCATAGTCAAGTCGCGATGTCACCAGTCCATGGACCAGACTCTTACATGCACTGGTGGTAACAGCATCTCGTATCTTTGCAATTTGTGACAGGTGATAATAGGCGTTGCGACATACGTTCACTACTTGTGACGCCATCGATAGATCAGTGTCAATGACGTATCCGAGATCTCGGATGACGGTGAAAGTGTCAACGAACTGGCCACATATGTTGACGCGGCTTAACGATATAGGAGTACGCAGACTTGGCGCACGGATGACAATGGCTTCGGATTTGGTGTCGATCATCACGAGTTCATTGTCATGGAGCCATATTTTCACTTCCTGTATGCAGAACTCCATACGTGCAAGGGCTTGTGTGTGGTCGGTTGGTGGGAAAGTGATGTAGAGTTGAGTGTCGTCTGCATATAGGTGGTGCGGTGTTGAATGTTCTACTGTTGTAGAAGTTTGGTTAAAGGTGCGATGTACACGTTTAAAAGTATCGGTCCCAGGACAGACCCTTGCGGCACTCCTGTCATTATGGTGTTTATTTCCGGCATGCCATTCTTTACACGTACTACATATGTTCGATCACACAGATAAGATGTTAGCCAGGCAAGGACGTCGCCAGATAACCCGAATCCACGCAACCGTCGCAGCAGTATGGTATGATCGGTGGTGTCGAAAGCCGCAGTAAGATTCAGTAGCACTAGGAGCACACCCCGGCGACTATCAATCGATTGTGCAACGTCGTTGTGTATACGCACTTACCCCAGACTCCCCCAATTAACCTCAGCAAAGAAACTGTCAGGAGCCAAAAATTGAAACTATATAACATAATCATATTTATTTTGGTAATGCGTATGCTGCATTATATTCTCACACATTTTCGTTGATACAATAAGTACGTTGTATCACACATATCTGCAAAGTGTTCATAATATACTCGTTTCCAAATCACATTCGTATTTTCCTAGGGTAATGCTTATGCAGCTTTTTCATTACGAGTAGGTGTAGTACATGTTTGCATGATATGTATGTTGTGTTCTATTTATAGCCACTATGAGTGATAAAACAATTTTCTATAGCAATTTAGTGGTGTAGATAAAAACTATCTCTATCCCATTTTAAAAACTGATGAAATTAATGAAGATGGGGACATTGAAACAATCCAGCAATCACCTTATTTTGACGATGACAGTTTAGTAAACTATTTATAGAACAACCAAAATAAATTGATCGAACTCAGTCTAGAGAGTTAGAGTTTAAATGCAAAAATTGACGAAATTAAGATAAAACTAGATATATATTAAAAAATACAGTAGTTGTGAGATCAGTGCTTTATGTTTACCAGAAACGTGGCTTGATGATAAAGTTGATACCTCATTATTGAAAATAAATAGCTATAAATTAATATGTCATGGTAAACTATGTAGTGCAGACGCTGGCCTAGCTATCTATCTTAGTGATAAATACAACTACAAATCATTAGATATCTATACCAATTCTGACATATGGGAAGGTCAGTTTATTGAAATATCATGTTACGCTATGAAAACAGCAAGTATTCTTGGAAATATATACCACCTAGAGATACCATGCATTTACAAACGAATTTGCATCTAAATTAGCAGATTTACAACAACAAAACAATTAATTACCATCATAATTGCGGATGATTACAATATTGATTTGATGAAAATTAACGAAAAACCATAATATGTTATTATTTCGATGCAATATCTTCACATGGTTTATTCCCTAAAATCACATTGCCAACAAGACTGTCTGAATACCATGGAACACATTTTGATAATTTTTAATGTAATCTGTCTGAAGGATTCTTCAAATCCTCAGCTGGTATTTTTATAAGCAACATTTCTGATCACTTTCCTTATTTTCTTTGTGTGGATTATCTCGACACTTTTAAAGCTATACCAAAACCTATACAAATAAAGCAGCGTAATCCCGACTCACTCAATAAATTTAAATAAAAAACTCAAGTATTTGTGATAAACTCAACAAGGATACTTATGCAGATCACAATAGAAATTATGATATCCTTGATAAAATTGTTACTACTGCTATGGAAAAGATCTTGCGTATTAAAATAATAAAATTTTATAAATATAAACATAAGAAAACACATTGGATTACTCAGGGCAATATTAGGTCAATTAAGTTTACATATAAATTGTATGCAAGAATAAAACATACTCCGTTAATTACGAATCAATATCGTAAACTCAAAACTAGTTTGCATACTTATAATGTAATTTTTTACATAAATATTCGTTTGGCTAAGCAGATGCATTATCAGTGCAGTTTTGACAAGCATAGACATGATATTAAAAATATGATGTGTTTAATTAATGAAATTATTTAGAAAAACTCAAAGAAATAACAATTTCCGAATTCATTCAAAGTGGACGGAGAAATGGTACGCGATAAATGCATTATTGCAAATCAACTTAACTCGCTTTTTATAAATATTAGTCCAAATCTAGTCTCTAAGTTAACTACAACCTATTGTTAATCTCAACAAGGTTATTTGAAAAACCCAACACTTCACACCTTTAGTTTCAAACCAATTGAACTAGATACTGCTGTCAACATAATTGGTCGCTTACCTCCAAAATCAAGTTGAGGAATAGACGGTATATCAACCAAAATAAAAAAATTGATAAAACATGATATTAGCAAAGCAGTCATCCTAAATATCAATCAATCCATAATGACTGGTATATTTCCAAATAAATAAAAATTTGCTAGTTATTCCCCTTTTCAAAAAAGGTGATAATCCTAACCTTGACAAATATCATCCAATTTCAATCTTTAAAAAAAATTAAATGATAATGTTTGATCAAATATACAAATATTTCCATTCCAAGATGTTATACTATAATAGCCAATACGGTTTTAGAAAGAAACGTTCTACTGAATTTGCGACACTCGAAATTATGGATAGAATTATACAAGAGCTTGATACATCTGCCATACCAATTAATATATACCTTGATTTATCAAAAGCGTTTGACATAACTGATCAAAATAAATTGATACATAAATTAAATTATTATGGATACGTAACTTGATCTTTGTAGGATATATTTATAATGTACAACCGTTAAGTCTAAAGAAACAGTTATCAGCACCGGCGTTCCACAAGGTTTAATTTTAGGACCACTCATGTTTATTCTATACATCAGTTACATAGCAGTTTCGAGTGACTTTTCTAAATTCGTACCTGATGCAGATGACACTACCATTCCTAGTTCACTTAGGTCATTAAAATTTCAGAAGACCAAATGCTAAGTGAAAATATTAACAAGGAACTCACAAAGGTTAGCGATTGGTTGAAAGCAAATAAACATTCACTGAATATCCGTGTGTGTGCGTGTGTGTGTGCGTGCGTGTGTGTGTATTTGTGTGCGGTTCGTGTGGGTGTGTGTTCACGTTTTCCTACTATAAGGCTTAGATCTCGGGAGCCATAATTTCAGAGATTATACTTCAACTCCAAAGCCGAAATGTAACAGTAAAAGTTAGTATTTAGGAAGTTTACGATCATATAGGTATATTTACGTAAATTGCGTTATCAAAAATTACATCACAATCCATTTATATTTCGTGTCTGTGTTTATAACACCATAGACGTGTATACAGTAGATGAAGATGCAGTAGGTGTTTTCGTCAGCGTTGAACTTATTACTTCCCAGTTGTCATGTGAAGTTGTTGGTGTTCAATTCATGACAGCACTTCCAAGAAATGAGAAACTGTTGACGGCATTGGTAGGATGCGGAAAGCTCCGTCTGAGCAAACAATGAATTCAGAAAGGTGACTTTCTATTTCTATAAAATCATTAATGAACGTAACTGAATCCAGAAGCACCTTTCATGCTGAAATAATTATCAGTTTTAATAGTATTTATGTGGCGCTTGATTTATGACAGTGCGGACCATTGGGCAGTGATTATAGTACACTACCACACATAAGCACTCAAGGTTGACTTACAGAATATCTGCAGCAGCTAATGTAACCGAGAGAAACATGTTATATAATGAGCCACGCACCAGCCTTCTAAGATGCCGAGAGACGTCGCTGAGGCGCCGCTGTGTCGAGGTGTTTTCATCACGCTGCATTTAATTTATCATGAATGTGATCTGTAACAGCAATCTCTCCAGATAGACTTCTTTCTTTGCGTCCTACTCCACAAATAGAACATAATAAACACTGGTGTACTTGTTGGGAAATAATTTCTTCGAAATAGTCGTGTTTAAAGGAATTAGTTTACAAACAATTGTTAAAAGTTTCAATGCACAGGTAGCCATAGGCACGTGCAGATTTTTCAGATCGAGTCAGGTAATTGGTACACATCTCCAAATATAGCTGCAGTGTGAAGAGTGTCATTATTCTGGGTGAATTAGCGAATCTAATCTATGTTGCTCACTTTGATAAACAATGGTGTACTTGTTGAGAACCTGTAATTGTAAATTAGGTTTATGCATAATATGGTAATTGGAAGGTAAGTGCATCCAAAACGGGAGACACGTTGTTATGGTAATAGTAAATGCAACTAGTGATGTACAATTTCTACGAAATAATTTTGTCGAACGCAAATAATGAAACAACATTTATTATAAGTTTGCGATGATTTTCGTGGAAACAAGATTCCACTTGTCATTGACTGTCATGTTTAGGTTTTGAGAGAAGTATTCATGTGTAAAGTTTTCAAGAGATTTCTGGATGTTAATATTGTCGGCTTTATTTCTAATGAAGACTACGTTTCGGACGATGTTTGCGTTTGGGCAAGATGTTTACATCAATGATGACTGTGCTATGGTCTGCTATTCCGTCTACTACATTTATCTTCTTTATTAACCCAGGTCTATTGGTGAAGACAAGATCTAAAATATTGTTGGCATTTCCCTGTCTGTGCGTGGGTTCCTTGACATGTTGGATCAGACCATGTTCCTCTGTAAGAGAGAGTAATTTATTGGCAGCAGTTGTACTGTATCCATTGTTAGTTGTGACTTGGTGAATTTCCCAATTGATGTTAGGGAGGTTGAAATCGCCAGTAATGATGACATTATGTGTGTTGATCTTGTTACCTAATTTAGAAAGGGCTAGGTCTAGTTCTTCGATCTGAGTTCCATGAGAGTCATTTGGGGCACGATAGAGGGTACACATGATTATTGGTTTCATTCCTGTTATCTGGGTTTCAGTCCAAATGCTCTCACTGTTAGTGTCTAGGTCTGGTAGGTGGCTTGTTATGAGGTCATCTTTTGATATTTGAAATACCCCCCCCCCCTCCAGTAGTGTCTGTTTCTCTGTCCTTTCTAAAGACGTTAAAGTTGCTTGGGAATATTTCTCCATTTTTTATTGAGGGATCTAACCATGATTCATTGCCACAGATGATGTCTGGGTTGTGTAGATTGTTTAGTGCTTCGATGTCTGAGGCTTTCTTTTTAACGCTTTGGCAGTTTATGAGGATGCATCTGAAGTTTGGTCTCTGTTTTGGTCTATATGCTTTCTTGCTATTAGTTGTATTGTTGTTGGTGGTTTCGTTTAGGTTATGACTGTTACTGTCCAGTGTATAAAAGGGATTTGCCGTTGGGATTTCTGTATCTCTGAAGAAAGAATTTGTGAAGTTGAAGTTGTTGCATTCGGGGCAGGCCCACGAACATGAGGAATTTATTAATCGTTTGTATTCATTGTCATCTATTGCACAGCATTGTGAGTGGATCCAGTTTAGGCAGTGGTCGCACTGAATTGCTTTATGGTCATTTAGGACATCCCCATGCAAATGCCACAGGGTGCTGAGCAATTTGAACAGTGCCATGGTACATTTTGGTTTCTGTAAGTGTTGTTAAATTCTTGTCTGGATATCCTGGCGCATTTGATGTGTGTGAATTTATTACAATCATTACAAGTTAGGATGAGTGCATTAGACCTTAGTGATTTCATACATGAATGACATTTAGAGGGGCCTGGATTTAGTTGAACATCTCCTGATAGCATGATGCATAGAAGAATGGAGAATTTTGTTGTTGTCCTGGGTTTGTACGGTAGAGGAGTGATCACTAATCCAGTGGAGGTGCTGGATTTGAGACATTTCAATTGGGCTATGGTTTCCCATATGGGACTGTAAATGTAGTAGGACGTGACAGAATGGATGTCTTGTCTAGCTTTGGCGTTGACATAGGTCTCGTTTGTGTTGCTCTGGAAACTCTCCAACTTTTTGAAATTGGGATCATTTAAAAACCTAAAAGTGATCTGCAGACATAAAACCATGAACAGGGTACATTTAAAAGTGCATCTTGTAGGGTTATGTCGTACGGAGCCTGCCATGTCACCAACTCGAGTGGTAGTGGTTTAGAATTGATAAAACGGTCAAGTAGTTATTAAGAAACACACCCACACTTAAATACACCCACACTTAAAACGTGTACTGAGATAACGTCTAAACGGTTTAGTGACTAGTTGTTGCTGTTTTTCGACAGCCTACAATCCGGATTTGTAATAGTATGATACGTAAGCTTTATGTGAAAGTATATATTTACATGTGTGTATGTTGAACCAGCTCACACTGGTTCATGAGTCAAACTGAAAACCCAACTAACCCGACACTTCCCTGTGTGAGGTCGGACTATGGACTGGTCTATGCACTCTTCTTCTTCTTCCGGTAATCCACTACCGTCATTACTGACGACTTCGTGGATGGTGTGGTGTTTGTTGCGTGCGCCAGGTGTGCATATGTGCAGTGCTGGTTGTAACTGTTTATAAAATCATGTGCGAGTGCAAGTTAAAACAACAGAGGTCACTCTTAGTTAGACTTTGTTTGTGCCAGTGTTGGCAAGGCACTGCTTGAAAGCATCTAGGGAGGGAGATTGAACTGATTGGGCGGTTAGGTTATTCCAGGGTACTATTGTGGCTATAAAAAAGGAATGTTGGAAAGCCTGTGTTCGGGAACGTTGAACCATTAATTGGAACGGATGTCCTCTGCGCCCCTCAGCTAAGAGTTCTGTGGCGCAGTGGGTACGGGCTGGCTTTGTGTAAAGGCTGGCATGGATGTCGACTAGGCCGTTTTGAATTTTGTACATCATGTTAAGCCTCGCAAGACATCTGCGCTGTTCTAAGGACTGTCATTGCAATTGGTGGAGCATGGAGGTTGGGCTGCTGCGGCGCCGCCAGTCACCATAGACGTATCTGGCAGCACGCCTCTGTACCATCTCTAGTTTGTCGATGTTTCGCTTGGTGGCAGGGTCCCAGACGGCAGAAGCGTACTCTATTGTTGGTCTGACGTATGTCTGATAACAGTACGATTTAACTGGTCTAGGGCAGTTGCTGGTGTTTCGGTTAAGGAAGGCAAGGGTGCTATTGGCTTTCTTAGTGATGGCGTCCACATGGTGGTTCCAGGACAGTTTGCTATTGATGTTAACGCCTAGGTACTTTGCAGTGTTTTGTAGGTGTTCTCCTGTAGACGCTGCCACTTGCCTAGCTTTCTGCTGTTTTGATTTGGGGATGTGGTCTATGGCTAAGGCTAATTTGTGGTCATGAATGAAGTATTCTGAGAGGATAGGTTTAGTTTTGTTGGTGATTCTTAAGATTTCACATTTGTCTGGGTGGAAGCTCATGAGCCATGTCTTCTCCCATTCCTGGAGCCTATTGAGGTCCTCCTGCAGGCGCACTGAGTCTTCCACGCTGCTGATTCTGCGATACAGTAGACTGTCATCTGCATACAGTTTGATGTTTGATGTCACGCAGTTTGGTATGTCGTTGATATAAATTAGGAACAGCAGCGGTCCTAACACAGTGCCCTGCGGGACGCCTGATAGGACGGGGGTCTCTTTGGAAGAGCTTCCATTCACTAGTACTCTCTGTGTCCGGTTGTGTAAGAATGATTCGATCCATTCTAGGATGTTGCCCCGGACCCCGTAGTATTTTAGTTTTAGTATGAGTCTGCGATGAGGCACTTTGTCGAACGCCTTGCTGAAATCAAGGAGTATACAATCCATTTGGCCCCCCTCATCGAGTGTGTGAGCTAACTCATGTAGGGTTCCTAGAAGCTGTGTCTCTGTGGATCGCTTCTTCCTGAAGCCATGCTGGGCATCTGTGAGGATGTTGTGGTTATCAAAATGTGTCATGATGTGGGAGCGGACTATGTGTTCAAGGAGTTTGCATAAGACAGAGGTTAGGGAGATGGGGCGGTAATTTTCAGCTTTCCCTCTGTCGCCCTTTTTGAATGCTGGGACTATGTTTGCTTTTAGCCACTCAGATGGGGTGTGTTGTTGAATGGAGGCCTGGAATAGAAGGGTTATTGCGGGGGACAGCTCATCGGCAGTTTCTTTCAACGCTCTGGTGGGGATCTCATCAGGTCCTGTAGCTTTATGTGGGTTTAATCCAGCCAGGAGCTTGTTCACTCCTTTGACGGTTATGTTTATGTCTGGTAGTGTGGGATATGGGCTGGGGCCTAGGCTGGGTAGGGGGCCTTCTGGTTCTTTAGTGAATACCGATGAGAACTGCTCATTTAGTATATCGGCTTGTGTTTTATTGTCACTATGTGTCTGACCATCTCTCTTAAGGGGGGATACTCCAACGTTGTCACTGCGCTTTGATTTGACATAAGTCCAGAGCTTTTTCTTAGCACTGGAACCTCCATCTGTGATTAGGCCATTGACATAGCGGTCGTGTGCTTGTCTACAAGTGCGCTGTAGCTCGTTTTTCAAGCTGCGGTATCTTTCCCATTTCTGGGTTTGTTTGGCTTGAGTGTATGCTCGCTGCTTACGTTTTGCTAGCCGCTTGATTTGTGCGTTTACCCATGGTTGGTTGCGTCTAGTTGAGGTCATCTTAGTTGGAACGTGTCTGTTTGTAAGGGATTTCAGGCCTGTTTTGAGAGACTCCCATATCTCTTCCACTGGTGATTCTGCTGAGAATTTGTCAAGGATTGATGATGACAGTCTGGCGGCTTCTGCCTTTATTTCTGTGATGTTTACTTTGGACCAGAGGAAGACTTTTCTCCTGGTTGGTTTGGTGCGTGTGACATTAGCTGTAGCTTCAAGAAGGATTGCTGCATGGTCACTCACGCCGACTATGTCCTCAATTCGGCTTACAAGGGATGGTCTGTTTGTGAAAATTAGATCTAAGCAGTTTTTTTCTCGAGTGTTTACGTGGACTATTTGATCCAAACCTAGGTCGGCTTTCATATTCAGAAAGAACTCATTGATGGGTTTGGGATACCGAACTTTGTAAGGGGCTGGTTTGGTGGAGTCAGTTAGCCAGTCAATGTCGGGCAAGTTAAAATCGCTGCATACCCAGAATGTAGCTCTGGGGTTTGATTGCATGAGGGAGGCAATGGTCTCTCTTACGTATGTGGCCATAGCGACGTCTCTGTTAGGGGGCCGATAGACGCCGACAACAATTACTGGTGGTTGGTTGTATGGCATTTTGATTTTGCATGCTGATATTTCGCTTCCGGTGTGGTTTTCGTTTGTTATAGGGATGTCTTCTGCTACAATATCATCTTTAATTGCGATGAGGGTTCCACCGTACCCATCGCTAATGTTCTCATCTCTGTCTGTTCTAGATATTGTATGGTAGCCAGGTGGTAGGAATTCGGGATATGTTGTTGTGCTTGTGAGCTGGGTTTCTGTTGCTACAATAATGTCTGGGGAGATAGATTATGTGGTGAGTGCTAGGGTGTGCCTTTAAAAAAAAATTGATTGGGTGTTGGCTACTAGGATTCTTAGTATGTTTTTGGTAGTGAGTGGTGGTTTGGGTGAGTTTGGTATACAGTTTATTGTGTTTACTGCTTATTTCAGCTTGATTTCTGATAGTATATAAACAGAACTAGTAATGATAATAACATAACATAGGTTTTACTTTGTCTCTGGGAGAATACACCGATTTATGAGTTAATTTGGGGGTGGTTTGGGTTTCGCGCGCTTTATACCCGTTGTTTACTAGTTCGCCATCTTGTTTTGTAGGTTTTAGGCTGGTTGTTAGGGAAACTAATTTGTCAAAAACTTGGTTTAGGTATGTCAGATTGCAACTACAACCGTGGGATTGTATTCCGATATAGTTATACGAGTGCCTTATTCATTTATGAACGAAAGAAACGTTTGGAAATTGTAAATAATATCAGTAAATATCGGAGCGATAAAACGGATTCGACTACACCTGACGCATGCGCAAGATCAGCCTCCCTGAATTACTGAATTAGCATAGCACTACTTTGCTATATGGTGGTGCGATATACATCATTTTCTGAGACGTGGATACCTCATTTGGGATTCGAGCTACATTTAGTTATATAGTCGTGTGGTTGTGTCATTGAATTAACATTGATTAGATAGGACTAGGAGTGAAGCAAGCCACTCGCTTGGAACAAAGATGGCGATACGCAGTGCTCTATAGCGACGATTTAGGCATCAAACAAAATCGTTTTTTCAGTTTGTCTTATAAATGAGTACGTTTCTGTTAACATTAATGTATACTTATACTTACCCATTCTGCCCCGGAAGTGAGGCAGGGCAGTTTCGGAATCGCCCCACAATCAACTTCGCCCCCGACAGCACCACCATGGTCCATAGCCGTAGCTAGGAGACGGTGTGTCTGAGCACGAGACGTTAAGAAATCAACAGTGAGTTTGTCCTATATTGTTATTTATCAGTATTTATGCTGGGTTGGTATGATTAACAGCAGCACAGTTGTCCGTGTTATCAAATAGCCAAATTAAACTGTTTCCATCAGTATGTGTATATAAACGCCCTTTTATCGCCCAATGGCAACGCGATTGCTGTCACTCGGTGTCAAGTGTGTGAGTGAGTCACATTGTGAATGTGCGTGTTGTCGGTTATCTGGACACATATAGATTTCGCTGTTATAACTACATGTACCTTGCTCGTTTTCCTAAATTTTCTCTTTACTTAAATAACCCTAATTATTAATTATGCATTGCTGACGTTTCCCCTTCTGGTTACACCTTTCACCATCGACCACGTTTAGTCGGCCGTGGAGGTAGTGTTGGCTTTCTTATATCACAGCAGTTCAAAGTTAAATTACATTCTAACCCTGAATACTCTAGTTTTGAGTTCATCTGTGCTGAAATTTCAGATTCTTCTTTCTCTGCACACTTTGTTTGTATCTATCGCCCTCCAGGACATCCGGCCAATTTCTTTGAACACTTTCAGGATATGTTAGAAAATCTGGCAGTTGTTCATTCAGAATTTTACATTCTTGGTGATTTTAATCTACATATGGATATACCTTCTTCAACCACAACTACGTTTGATGATATTCTGGCATCATTTGATTTGAAACAACATGTTACCTTTTCGATACATATACATGGCCATTGGCTTGACCTCTTGATAACCCGTTCAACTTGTAATAATATCCAAGCACCTTCTGTTTCAGATGGGTTATCAGATCACCATACTGTCATTGCCAATATTAACGGTTCTATAGCCCAATACATCAGACAATGACACTAAGCGCTTTCAAAACATTCTAAATGCAGCAGATCTCACTCAGCACGTGGAAGTCCCGACGCATGTTGCCGGACATACCATCGACCTGCTTATAACGCGCTCATCTGATACGTTTCTGAACAATATACGAACAGACATCCCACACATGTCAGACCACTCGGCAATTCATTGCACACTACAACTCGTGAAACCACCAAACGTCCGGGTAACGACGATGAGTCGAAATTATCGACAGATCAATACCACTGCGATATGTGATGAAATCTGTTCATTGCTACTGTCAAATCATCTGTCTGGTGACATGAACCATGCTGTTGACATGTACAATGAAACTGAAACCATTGCGGCTATCATTGACAAGCAAGCACCGTTAAAGAACCGCACAATGATTGTACGACCACACACGCCGTGGTATAACGATGGAATACGATCGCAAAAATGTGTTAGATGACAACTGGAAAGAACATGGAGAAAATCTGGACTGGAGTCTGACAGGCTTGCCTACTGCCTCCAGCGCCAGCTCGTCTCTTCGTCTGTGCACCGTGCAAAATTTGAATACCACACGAATCAAATTACTGATGCATCTGGTGACCAGAAGCAGCTGTTCAAGATTGTTGCCAAGCTCCTACACACTGATAATTGCACACCACTACCGCCATGTGACTCGTCTGACACACTGGCAATGCGGTTCTCGGATTTCTTCTCAGAAAAGATTTCGAAAATTCGGTCTAAACTGAATCAGAATGTCATCATTGTAAATGCCTCTGCTGAGGATGCACCGCAGACATGTCTGCTGACTGCATTTGAGCCAGCCACTGAGGCTGAAATTGGAATGTTGTTTAAGTCATCGCCAGTGAAATCTTGTGAACTTGACCCCATTCCGACATGGCTTCTTAGAGACTGTGCGCACGATGTTGTACCTGTGCTCATGACAATTGTTAACCTGTCTCTGAGAACGGGGGTAATGCCTTCACACTTGAAGGAAGCGCACATCAGGCCAGTACTCAAGAAACCGAATCTAGACAAAACTGTCTTGAATAACTACCGACCCGTGTCAAATCTACCCTATCTATCGAAGACAATAGAACGTGTCGTTGCTGCGAGATTGTCGACTCACATGTCAGAGCACAATCTCTGTGAGCCCTATCAGTCAGCGTACAAGCCGAATCACAGCGTTGAGACGGCCCTTGTCTGTGTGCAGAGTCACATCCTGCACGCAATGGACAATCAGAATGTTGTCATCATGGTTCTCTTGGATCTATCGGCTGCGTTTGACACCGTCGACCATGAAGTGATGTTGCATAGACTCTCGCATGATATCGGAGTGGTCCAAGATGCACTGGACTGGTTTAAGTCATACCTGAGAGACAGAGTCCAGTCAGTCCACATTCATGGTGCTACATCGCCTGCTCGTCCTCTGGTATACGGGGTACCACAAGGCTCCGTGCTGGGTCCTCAGCTGTTCTCCATCTATGTAGCACCAGTTGCTAAGATTATACGCAAGTACAATTTGATGTGTAATTTCTACGCGGATGATACTCAAATCTACATTCCAGTGAAACCCCACCAAGAGAACATTGCTGCGGCTGTCGTCCGTATTGAAGAATGTGTAGCTGAGATCAGGACATGGATGATGACAAACTTTTTAAAGTTGAATGACTCAAAGACAGAAGTCATCGTGTTCGGCTCTGCGCAACAACTAAGAAAAATTGAGCTGCGCACACTATGCATTGGAGACTGTTTGGTCACTGTAACTCAGAATGTACGGAATCTTGGTGTACAGTTCGATGCCAAGATGAAGATGGAGACGCATGTGACTGCTGTCTGTAAATCTGCAATTTTCCATCTCCGAAATATTGCAAGAATAAGATGTTATCTAACACCTGTAGCGACAGAACAAGTCATACATGCGTTTGTTACCAGCAGACTTGACGTTGGCAATGCATTACTCCACCGACTGCCTGTGAAACAACTAGAACGAGAGTACAGAACTGGGCGGCTCGCCTTGTCGACGGCGCCAGGAAGTTCTGTCATGTCACACCTCTATTGATCAAGCTGCACTGGTTGTCGATAGCAGTTAGAGTAGAGTATAAGATACTTCTACTCACGCACCGAGCACTGACTGGCTGTGTACCACAGTATATCACCAAATGTTTGAACAGACGTCAGCCAACTCGATTGTTGCGCTCCAGTGAACACAATCATTTATGTGTACCACGTGCAACGCGTCGCTGGGGTGATAGATCCTTTTGCGTGGCAGCCCCAACACTATGGAACTTGCTGCCGCAAAAGTTGACTGCAACAACAATGACAAACACTGATTTTAAATCAAACCTTAAGACTTACCTGTTTTCCCGAACATTCTGTACGGCGCCGTGAGCAACGATTGTTGGAACGGCGCAATATAAATGTCACGATTTGATTTGATTTTTACAATCAAAACACAGTGTGTCTTACAGAGCCATTCATAGGATTGACATTACAGCTTTAATGGCTGATATCCTTATATCTGACCTTATCACAGATAAAAAAAAACATATATCTGACTTACATAAACAGTACTGTCAAGTACTCAATGCATTACTTGACAAACATGCACCTATAAAATCCAAATGGGTGTCAGAAAGGCCACCGGCTCCATGGATGACTTCCGAAATTATACTATCTAAAAGGCGTCGTCGTTATTTAGAGCGTGTATGGCGCAAATCACGTTCGCCATTAGATAGATCGCGCTATTCTAAGCAATGTCACCTCTGTAACAGACAAATGGCTGAAGCTAAATCAGATTATTTTACAAATATGGTCATAAATAAGTCTGATAATCCACGTCAGTTATGGAACTGCATCAATAACATTCTACACAGACGGCCTACTCCATCGCTACCTGATCATGTGTCAATTAAGTCTCTATGTGATTCGTTCTCTAGTCACTTCAAGAATAAAATCAGTATTATTCGTTCTGCTTTTCCATGTCATAATATAAGTAATGTCAGTGTGGACTTTCCACAAGTAAATTATCAACTTGTATCATTTGAACCTGCAACAGTTGATGAAATTAGGAAAATAATTATGTCCTCCCCAAATAAATCTTGTGCACTTGATCCATTTCCAACAATACTGCTAAAAGCATGTCTCGATACATTAATTGGACCTATAACAAATATTATCAATGCATCACTTTGCTCTGGCTGTTTTCCTGATGATTTTAAATACGCCGATGTCACACCACTTCTTAAGAAGTCGTCTCTGCATAAACAAGACCTAAACAGTTATAGACCTATTTCTAATCTCAGCTTCATTTCCAAAATACTAGAAAAGATTGTAGCAAGTCGTCTAAGGTATCACATTAGCACAAATGTCTTAACTAATGTGTCACAATCAGCATATAGGCAGTTTCATTCAACAGAGAGTGCCTTCTTAAAGGTTCATAATGACATTAACTTGAACATTAATAATGGTAAAGTGACTGCACTTACCTTACTAGATCTCTCTGCCGCGTTTGACACGATTGATCACAGCATTCTCATTGAATGCCTATTAAAGTGGTACGGCCTATCTGGCACAGCTCTAAGCTGGTTTTCTTCGTATCTAACTGATAGATACCAAACTATAAAGACTGGTAACTGCTTTTCAGCTGCACTGCCGACTTTATTTGGTGTTCCCCAGGATTCTGTTCTTGGGCCTTTGCTTTTTACTCTTTACACCACGCCACTAAGCTCTGTTATACAAAGACATAACTTAGATCATCATCTTTATTCTGATGATACTCAGATCTACATTTCGTTGGCTACCCTGGATACAAATCACTCCCTTAACCAACTTAGTGATTGCCTTCAAGATATCTTCCACTGGATGACTGACAGCAAGTTGAAATTAAATGAAAATAAAACTGAATTGATCATTATTGGTACTCCAATGCAGCGTTGTAAACTGGATGGGTTTTTTCCTACGCGTATTATGAATCGGTATATCACGCCAGCAACCTGGAATCTAGGAGTGATCTTTGATAGTAACTTCAATTTCCGACAACACATCTCAAACATGTCGCTGCTGTTTTTTGTCATATTCGTGATCTTCGCCGGTATATGTCATTTTCTGTTGCTAAGACTATTGCAACAGCGCTTGTTAACAGCAGACTTGACTATTGCAATTCCCACCTTTATAATATCGCTAGCAAGGATATCACAAAACTTCAGCGTGTCCAAAATTGTCTAGCAAGAGTAGTTACAAGATCTCCTCGTTTTTCTCGCTCTGTACCACTTTTGAAGTCTTTGCATTGGCTTCCTGTACGATATCGTATAATTAAGATCTGTACCATTACATACCAGGCACTGTCCAATAAGCAACCATCTTATTTGCATTTATTGCTTACTCCTGTAAGAAAACCTATCCAGCTTCGATCATCTAGTTCTGACCTACTTTTTGTTCCTAGAGTCAACACTAACATTGGAACTAGGGCTTTTTCTGTTGCTGCACCAACTCTTTGGAATATGCTTCCTCTTAGTGTTAGATCAGTTGAAAATATTACCAAATTCCGTCGTCATTTAAAAACGTATCTTTACAACCTTGCTTATCCACCGTAGCTCCCTAGCGCCTTGACCCATCTGTTGACAACTAGAAAACTACTTACGGATTTTGAGATTGACCAACCTTTTTGTTTTGATGCGCCTCTGAGCTTGGTTTCCAAGGATTTAGGCGCAATAGAAGTTATCTTATTATTATTATTAATTAGTAACTAACCGTAATCTTATTCCTTAACTACTTAAGTTAAGTCTAAGACTAAGTTATTGCCTAAGGGTAAGGTCTCGTGCCTATGACTATGGCTGGGCATATGGCTATGTTTCTGGCTCAGAGGTGCACCTACAAGGTGGATGCTTCTAGTAACAATTTAGCCATTTTTATGATGTTATGCTAGATAAGTGAAAGATTGCCGATTTCTCATATAATCAGCCAGCCAGTGTCACATTGATCATCCCTGCCATTGATCATCTGCAGTTACAAAATATGGATCTATTTGGTAAAACTTTAGATATGTATAAAACGGAATATTTATATTGACGGAGTGATCATCGGACGGCCCAGTGTATCAGTCAACCAGAAGATGAAAACCAACACAATACTTCTGGCACAATGAATTGGATATTGCTCTGGTTTTCACACTGTTTGCTGTAGTTTAATACAATTGCCAGCAAACAAAATTGACAGGTGACACAAAACATCAAAATAAACCCATTTTGGTAACAGTTATATCATTTATGTAACTAACACATGAAATATTAGTCTATTCTGGATCATTTAATGAAGGACAGTAATTTTCTTTAAAACTGTTAAGTGGGGTTTGGGCTCATAGTTGACAATGAGCATTAGCAAGAAGCATCTCATGTTGGAATGGCAGTTCACATATGATGGAATGAATGCTTTGAGCCTGACATTATTATAGGCCCTTACCTTATTGACTGACTGACTTGATCCTGTATATTTTGTAGTTACTAAAATCTGATGATCGTAATTCATGATAGCCGATTCAAATGGTAAATCTTTTATGGTATATTATCAGGCATTAAGAATGTCATCATCATCTTTGGTTGACTGGGGCCGGAGCATGGATGAGCTGTTTTCAAATGGATCCATTGTATATTAGGGATGGGAGCTCTGTCTCTTTAACATCAAGGTATTCACAGATCAGCTTAGTGTATGTTTTTTTTGTTTCCTCTTTCTTTCTAGCTACGAGTGGGTATCCATGAGATTAATCTTAACGCTGGTTCTTCTTTGTGGTAATAGGAATGTCCAGCTAGTCGGATGCTTCTCAGGTGAATTGTGTTGATGAGTTTGTTTACATGTGACAACATTCCAATAAAGTTCTTTGTTAGCCTTTCTCCATTACTTGTTGATGTAGTATTCACTAGGTGTCAGCACTGTTGCAATGAAGATTGTTTTAGCATTCTGTGAAATGATAAAACCAGAATACAGTACAGTACTTATACATGTACATGTCGATTAATTCATATTGGGACAAAATATTTAATTGTGTGAGCAATCTGTTGATTATTTAAATGACAAATACTGTCAGATTTACCATTATTTGATTCCCTAAAATGTGATATTGCTGGTATGTAATGATTACGTCTTCTTTGTTTCAGATGAAATACTTAAGGGAAAACATGAATTATACAATATGTAGAAGTGTTCTTTCCCGTTTAATCACACGTAAGGATCAAAATTAACTTGGCTGTCGGATTGTATTATTTGTACAAAAGATTCTTATATCCTCTTCAAGTGAAAGTCAGTGTGACAGTGATCATGACATCGATGATGGCCAGTTTGATTTGAATCCATCACGACACGCCACAAACAGGATTACAAAACACACCATGCCAAAGAAAATGCTAACAGATTTCAATAATGCATCTCGAAGCAAAGTATACAGACACAATGAAAACACACAAAGCGATGATCTTTACATGAGCAGTTGGCGTGACTTTGAGAGTTATCCTGATGGCAGTGGATATGATCTTCTGGAGCGGGAACGGAAAGATCCACGGAGACAGGAAAGGAGGATCCGCTCTGATCACAAGACTTTCAGACAACGTGGAGAAAATGAGGAATTATGTTGGGGTTATGGAGGTTCTCTGAGGTCTAAACCACGTAGACAAGATAGAGAGGATACATGGAGATCTGACAGGATAGAGCGACATGGTGTGACGTGAAAAAGACGAGAGTCCAAATGTCATCAGAGAATTGTTAGAGTCTACCGGTCGGTTGGAGCCACGAAGTCAACCTCGGGAAAACCTATGACGGGAATTGGTACAAGTATGGGCTGGCTGGTGCGGGAACGAAACGACGTGCAATGTGAGTAGACAAACTTTTTTGAGAGTCCATGAAATTATATATTTGTCTTAGAAAATGTTATGTTATAATTGCATAGTATTGTCTAAGTTTCATTTTGTGACGTTCTTGTCACAGTTATGTATATAATTATATACATATTAGTGAAGTGCCACAACTGTTCAGATCTTAGGGTACTTTTTTGCAGTATGGAGTTATGAGCGTCATGTAAAAAGGCAACATTTCAGTTTTAAATTGATACCAGTGACATCCATGTCTAAGTATCTTAATTTGTTGCAAAATTATGGGTGGTTGAACTGACCCAGGTGTAGAATTCAAGTGTTGAGACAGACGATACTAAAGTTAGGTAATCACATTTACAGTTGTATATGCCATTCCATTAAAAACATATTAGCTACACTTTTTCAAATGAATAATTCCAAATTGCATTTGTACAGACCATTAGTGAATTATTTCTTGTTTCAAAAAATGCAAAAAACAAGCAATATTCAATACTTTCACACCTCCATTTCCTTAGTTTCGTGAAATGTATTATACAGTCCAAACCATTGTGATCTATCACATATGATTAGTTACAGAATGCCAGTTAATATTCAGCCAACTCAACTATATATAGAAGAGTAACTGGTAATACACACTTATGGAAATCATAATACAGGAATGAAAATAAATGTAACAGCATTTCTATCAACAAAAAACTTCTGCACAGAGACTACCACTAATGCTGGGCGTACACTGCTAAACTTTTGTTGCCATTCATCTGTTTGATCAACTAAAAGCTGACCAGTCGTGCAATGTATGACGGTCAGCAACTCAACAAAACTGGAGTTGCATGTAGATTTGACTGGTACAACACTTGTTGAACTGATTCATCATTCGAAAATTGAATCGCACCAACAAAAGTTGCGTAATGTACAAAGGTGTAAGATGCGACTGTCAAGAACCGCCAGGTGAAACGGCCTTGCTAATATATATCCAGGTTCTGAGATATATCAGAAGGGAAGTAGTTATAAACATTTAAATTGGGAACTGCTTTTCAGCTGCACTGCTGGCTTTATTTGGTGTTCCCCAGGGTTCTGTTCTTGGGCCTTTGCTTTTTACTCTTTACACCACGCCACTAAGCTCTGTTATACAAAGACATAACTTAGATCATCATCTTTATGCTGATGATACTCAGATCTACATTTCGTTGGCTACCCCGGATACAAATCGCTCCCTTAACCAACTTAGTGATTGCCTTCAAGATATCTTCCATTGGATGACTGACAGTAAGTTGAAATTAAATGCAAATAAAACTGAATTGATCATTATTGGTACTCCAATGCAGCGTTGTAAACTGGATGGTTTTTTCATATGCGTATTTTGAATCAGTATATCATGCCAGCAACCTCGGTGCGGAATCTAGGAATGATCTTTGATAGTATCTTCAATTTCAGACAACATATATCTCAAACATGTCGCTGCTGTTTTTATCATATTCGTGATCTTCGCCGTATTCGCCGGTATATATGTCATTTTCTGTTGCTAAGACTATTGCAACAGCGCTTGTTAGCAGCAGACTTGACTATTGCAATTCCCTCCTTTATAATATCGTTAGCAAGGATATCACAAAACTTCAGCATATCCAAAATTGTCTAGCAAGAGTAGTTACAAGATCTCCTCGTTTTTCTCGCTCTGTGCCACTTTTGAAGTCTGCATTGGCTTCCTGTACGATATCATATAATATTTAAGATCTGTACCATTACATACCAGGCACTGTCCAATAAGCAACCATCTTATTTGCATTTATTGCTTACTCCTGTAAGAAAATCTATCCAGCTTCGATCATCTAGTTCTGACCTACTTTTTGTTCCTAGAGTCAACACTAACATTGGAACTAGGGCTTTTTCTGTTGCTGCACCAACTCTTTGGAATATGCTTCCTCTTAGTCTTAGATCAGTTGAAAATATTACAAAATTCCGTCGTTATTTAAAAACGAATCTTTACAACCTTGCTTATCCACCGTAGCTTCCTAGTGCCTTGACCCATCTGTTGACAACTGGAAAACTACTTATGGATTTTGAGATTGACCAACCCTTTTGTTTTGATGTGCCTCTGAGCTTGGTTTCCAAGGATTTAGGCACAATAGAAGTTATCTTATTATTATTATTATTATAAATAATTTTCCAAATTTATTGGCCCATCTTCCTACACAATTAAATAATTCTTCCAAATCTTCCAAACAACAAAACATAATACAGTGATTCTACAAGGAAGACTCGTCAGCCTCCCTAACCTCTTATACAAAGTCTTACATACATACATCTCTATCATAACATTTCATAGGTACACAAGGATTGACCAGTTCTTCAATCCTATACTATTTCATCAAAAGATTCTATAACATAATCGCCATATAGGCTCAAAAGTTCAACACGCTACGGCTGTCTGCGTGGCACTCGCAATGTAGAGATGCGAGAACTTAATCTTTATAATGAACGATACCACATTCCGTCAACACCGTCAACTTGACAATAATTTGTCCCTCAGTAGTCGAGCGAAGTAGTTCTCACTCAGTTCATCGGGAATTCCCTCTTCGGGTGTGAATTCACCATTGTCACATAAGCTGTCTACTCTCTACTGTTGTTACACGAGGTGTTACTTGGCGTCTACCGCCCTCGAGTGCACTTTGTCAGACTTCACCCCGCCCCGACACTACAATAAATGATATCTATAATAATAAAATATTCATATTCCTTGATGTGTAAACTACACCCTTCATATCATATGTTTTTCCACCGACACCACATACAGTCATAGTACTTACACACAAACATATGTAACCTAATGTTCGCCATAGATATATATCCCATTAGTATTAACAACCCCATCACCTTACATATTCTAAGTCCTAACAAACTGTACACCAATAACCATTATCTGTGACACCGTAATAAAACATATGTTCGCTTCTTGTTACTATCTAACATTCACATGACAGAGCGATGATTCGCCACCCCTTGAGATACAGATATCATCGTGCTGACCATATTTCTTTATTATTGACCACACCCTTTGACACAATTATAACAATGTAAAAACCAGATGTTTAAGCCAATACCTCTAATCTAACATTCACTCATAATATATACAGGGCTGTATATTCCACACATGTCCGGTATTTCTTCTACTCTATATATGCATGGAAAAATTTAATGTCAAAGCCACCACTGGGTATAGACTTCATGTTTGCCAACCGCACCATAATGGTTTCTCTCCACAGAAGAGACCAGATTACATTTCTTTGCTCTGTTGTGTTCAGGATTCGTCTGTTCTATTCTACCTTAAAACCTCAGTACCTCCACCCTATACCTAGCATCAGTCATGTGACCCCTGCTGATGCTGACGTCATTGTAACAATTTCAACACCATCCAATAGGTGATAATCAACAAGTATAAAATCTTCATTATAACGACATCCCTATACGCCTTAATATTATCCCATTTAAACTTACGTCCGTATCATCATATCTATTCATATGGAACGGCCAACCATGTTGTAAATATTACACATTGTATTCGACAATCTTCCGGGTGCTACCCTAATTATAATTATATTTGCCCGGTTCTTTAAAATCTGACCATAGGTCACCACTCCAGTTCCTTCACAATATTGCATAACCACTGGATAGCCATCAATAGCCTACAGGGCAACCCTATAACACCAGTCAGCCAACCATAGCTTTACATTGTAACCCTAAATGCAGTCTTTCACAGATGCTACCAACCTATGTTAAGTTCTTAAAATCATAATCTTAACCGAGACCTCATTTTTTCTTATTGATCAAGTAGACGACACCCAACAAAAGTTTAGCAGTGTATGCCTAGCATTAGGTTTACAAATGTTATTCTTTTTTTTACAAATATGCCGTTAACGTGAGAGACACCTACTCATAAATTTAATGTGAAGCATTTGGATGTGGAATGTTGTTAATTACAATTGAAATAGAATAAAACCAAACCTTTTAAATATATCTTAATTATAAATTCAGACCCTCATCATTTGCTATTCTGTAAAGCCCATTTGCATATTACTAATTAATATTCTGACCGAATGATTTCAGGGATTGGTCAAGAAGACCACAAGTCGAAGGCGAAGTTCTTTTTGGACTCTACCCGATTCTGCTGGCTCTTCAACAAAGGAGGTGCAAATTTCATCAGCTGTTTATGGAGGACAGTCTAAGGGAGTTGGATAAGCCCTTAGTGGTTGAACTGTTGTCCCGGGCAACAGAACGGGGTATTCCCGTGCGAAGTTGTGATGTCGGAATGTTGGATTACCTGTCACGGTCACGTCTGCATCAGGTAAGAAATGAATGATTCTAAGTATCGTGCTTGTACACAGTACCCCGGTATGTCTGTATATGTGCATGATAACGTGTGTGTGAATTTTTTGTGTAAGTTGTGGTCAGCTGGGTGCATGGGGAACCTCTTCAATCTCTGTCAAAATCCCCATCACCCAAAATCCCATCATAAGTAAAAGTGCATCCAAAAAAATCTTATCACTCAAAACACCATCAGTCAAAACCCACGGCAGGTAAAACCCCATGAATCCAAAGTTCAAAACGACTGATCAGTCAAAATCCCATCACTCATTATCCCGTTAGTCAAAATCTTATCAATCAAAATGAACATCCGTGAAAACCCACATCAGTGTAAAACACAATTCAAAATGCTGTCAGTCAAAACTCTACCAGTTTAATAAGATTTAACAAGATTGCCACCCAGAGAATTAACTCTAGATGGCAGGTGGACAAGGAAGCCATTTGGCTTATCAAGAGTCCAACACTTTTTATCTATGTGTATCCCACCCTTCTGTGGTATGTGTTGTTTTTAAACATATTCAGACTATTAGTACCCACATAATCAGCAAATAATCTGTTCCATTCATTTACAGTCCTTTGTGAAAATGTGAACTTTCTTATATATATGTTTTTGTACAGTATCCTAAACTATTGCAGAAGAGTTCCTGAAAATATTAGAGTGGGCAAATAATAATGTTCAGAGATACATTAAATTGCATACACCCGGGTGACTTACCTTTGGTCTATACAACAGTGGATGCAACATTGAATTTCATTAGTTCACCTTTTTCAGATCATTTAACAAGCTGCTAAAGGGTACCTTATAATGAAATGAGTATATACTCACATGCTATAGTCTCTCTATTAACATATTCAAATTCTTTGCAGGGCCTCATATACTTTTTTGTGTCCTCTGGTTACTGTGTCATAGGTAGCAATATGATGGTGATGGTCAATGTGGGTGAAGGAAGTTCAGGTCAGCCTCTTCATCAGCTGGGATAATATCCATTACATATGCCACCCACCAGTTTCCATCATAGATGGCCGTCAGATACTCTTTGATATCCACGAGACTGAGACCATCACACTGGGCTGTCACAATCTCTTTTCTTCTTATGGAACATGTGAACTATATTGTTACTTCCAAGAGATTAAGTGACAATGGCTTGAAGTACCTTCTGTGTTCCTGCTATTGTTTTCGCTCTGCATACGGCTTGCAAGAAGAGTTGTTTCTTCGTAGTACTCTTCTGAAATTTAGCACAGTTGTTGGCTCACACAAGAATATAAAAATAAAAAATCATAACAATTCTAGGTCAAGTATATTATTGAAGATATTGGTCACTGAACTTTGACCCAATTCACATACTGACCATTACATTGATGCCCATAACTCTGCTGTTAATAAAGCTAGAAAAGGAAATTATACATCACTCGAAAGCCAATAAACAGGCACACATAGGTATTGTAAAATAAAACTATTATGTAAATTAAAATAACATATTTTTCATAATTTCACCTTTAATCTCAGATACCCAAAAATGTATCCTCCCATTTTTTACTGATGTTCAGATACATTAAATTTAGTACACCTGGGTGACTTACCTTTGGTCTACAGATCAGTCGATGCAACATTGAATTTTATTAGTTCCCTTTTTTAGATCACTTAACAAGCTGCCAAAGGGTACATTCTAATGAAATGAGTCTGTATACTCACATGCTGTAGTCTCTCTCTTAACATGTATTCAAATTCTTTGCAGGGCCTCATATACTTTGTTTGTGTCCTCTGGATAGTTTGTAGGTCCAACCAGTGTCGGTTGTCGGGTGAATATGCATTGGTATATCACCCACATGAACATGAAGAATGTCACTGTGTCGTGGGTAGCAATGTGATGGTGATGGTCCATATGGGTGAAGGAAGTTAAGTTCAGTCTCTTTATCAGCTGGAATAACATCCATTACATATGCCACCCATCAGTTTCCATCATAGATAGCCGTAGTACTCTTCTGTGGTTGAAAAGTAGAATTTGATTGCAGGAAAATGGGCTGATGCAAATTCAAAGAGCTGCTGATGAGGTTTTTCTGGAACAGGTGCACAGTAATGGTATCATGTATGTTACAGTCAGAAATGACAACATAACTAACATGTGACACACAGTCATTATCAGCTTCACGATAGTAGCAAACAAATGTGTGTAGTGTTGCCTGTGCATTATTCCAATGGAAGGATTGTGCCTCATCTTGCAGGATGAAAAGAGTAGTTTCCTGCAAAGTCACAGGCAACAATAAAATGGCTTGGCTGAAGTGATTTACGAGTGTCTCTTAGACATGAAGACTGCTGTCTGCTTATGAAATCGTGCCACTGCAAGATTTCAAGTTGGGTGCAGAATTCATGGATCAAATCATCTGCACTGAGTTTCATGGTTGGTAGTGCTGATCAATCAATAGTTATCCATTTTTAAATTCAATTTCCTCGATTACCTGGCTGTCAAATATATTCCGTAGTCATTCATTCAAATTACTTGAGTCACCACACACATTTTTGCAGAAAGCATTTGTGACTTGGTGCCACCAAGTCACAAATGTTGGTTGATTGCATCGTAGTTGTGGAAGACAATGGTTTTAGTGAACCAGTGGGATATGATCATTTTTGGTAAGTTTGCTGAGTTTTGCACCAACCAGCATTACTTTTCCATTCTGATGAATTGTGCAAATGCAAAGTTACAAAGAACTAGTTGCTTTTGCTTATGGACTCGTTCACAATTAACAAAGATGGAGAGAAAGTCTTTTCTCTCATAGAATAGAATTGAATGCTTTCACCAACTGGATGGTTTCAGAGGACAGGGTTTTTCCTGGTTTGGGATCTGGATCACTCATGTTGCCTTTCTCTTTCACTAAATGTTTTGCTCTGTTTGCAATGAGGTATGATGTGTTGAAGACTGTTGCTGTTTGCCAGATGCTCCAACTCTTTGGGATCATGGTCAATAATTTGATCTTTTCACTTCTCTTGTCTGTTTTCCGGAATTTGTGCTTTAACTGTGCCATCATTTCACCGAAGTCTTTCTCACCGGAAGTAGCTGTTTCCTCATGTTCGAAGCATTTCTCTGGTGCAACTAACTTTAACTTCTTCACCACGGCTGTTAATTTTTTGCACCTTTCTTGCAGCATAGGATTCCTGGCCTAACTTTCGTTTTGAGAGTGCGGATTCACCAAAAATATCCAATGATTCATTGAGTATTGACAGTTCATGCTCTTCAAAAACTGTTCTTTCTTGATTAGATATTTGACCTTGATCAGATTCTTGGCCAGACATTGGTGTGAATGAAGAAGCAGGTGATGACGAAGTTACTTCAAGAAGTGATTCCAGCGTTTCACAACATTGTCTGCACAGCTTATGTTGTGTGGTCAAACCCAATGTTAGGTCCTTGAAACCAGTTCTGCAGAAACATTTCGCAAGTCTTTTTTCTTAATTTTGTCCGGGTGCTATTTTAGTGGATCAGTACACCGTCACTAGTCACTAGTAGACTTGATGGTTACAGGCTGACTAAATAGTTATTTCATAGCAGTTTCTGTAGTATCACAAACATGTGCAATGAATATGCATGAGTCTCATATATTATCTCTCAGTCAAATGAAACTGCAATCATCACACATGAAGTTGAGCAATTGTCAATACAATTCAATTTGTAATGCTTACCATATGTAATAAGCAATCAAATTTTTTCATTTGTAATGTTTGAATGTTGCTTTATATGCCACCAATCACATAAAATTACATACAAAGTAGACATGTACATGTGCATGATCTAGTCCCTCTGGTGGCTTATTGCATAACAATAATCCCTGGTGTATTGAATAAAAATTATATAATTAGTAAGCATATATAAATATGGATTTATACAGCAAAAGTAGTACTGTATCTTTGAAGTGAGTTATCCTGTGCCATCCTGGTACAATTTGTCATCCCGGGTGTACTCAATTTAATGTATCTCTGAACATTATTTTTTGCCCACCCTAATATTTTCAGGGATACTTAGTATAGGATACTGTATAAAAAATCAAACAAATCGGAGGACAGGTTTTTTTGGTATCTGAGGTCAAAAGTAAAATTATGAAAAATATATTATTTTTATTTACATTATACCTATGTGCGCTTCTTTATTGGCTTTCCAATTATGTATTGCTTGCTTTTGTAGCTTTATTAACAGCATAGTTATGGGCAATATTGTGACAGTCAGTATGCGAATCAGGTCAAAGTTCAGTGACCTATATCATCATTAATACTAGACCTAGATTTAAAACAAATTATTTACATATTCTCATATGAGCCAACAACTGTGCTAAATTTAATCAAAATTGGAGTCGGGTGATGCAAAAATGGCCTAAAAGTGATTGATTTCACATGGAATAACCCAATGATATGTCAATTAGATCCACAAATTCACTGATATTTTTTCAACCGTTATTGTGAACATATAATTTTTAAATAGTTCAGAATCATTCCTTCAATGGGTCGAAATGAAACCTACAGTGAATGTACCTAAACAGTATCATCCATCATCCGACCATCCATCTGTCCATTAGTAGAGGTTCAATGGTTAGCATCTTTGCCATCATTGTTTAGGCAGCCACCCTCGCTATTGCACAATGCCGTGCAATGAAGGCCTGCCCTGCAGTTCTTTTAATTGCCCTTGCACGTTTCATGCAGCCACCATGTAGGAGGAGGGCACAAGCCATACTTGCGTCAGCGAGAGTGGTCCAGAAAGGAAGCCATTGCTTGCTGCACTCATCCTGTTCCCATCCCTATTGACCAAACACAGTGATTGCCTGGTGGCAAGCGGTTGATGGAAGAGGGCGGCCTGGGTTGTTGACGACTGCCATTGGAGAAGAGTTGATGCCTTGCATCATTGACAGTTGCAGAACCACATGTCTTGCTGATGAGCACATCAATTCGCTCAATGCACTGTATGTGAACTGAGTGAAGGACTACGGTTCTGCAGTCAGCGAGATCATCGTCTCTCTAAGGCCTGGCATGTTCCATGCAGTCCACTACACAAAAGTTGACAATAATGTGTCATAAGTTGTTATGATATGTTAGTGTAAGGGAGCGACAGGGTAGGTTTAGTCCTGCGAGACTTCTCGGATCGAGGTGAAATGATCATTAAACATCTACCAGAAAGATGATAATGAAATGTCTGCAATATGTGAATGTTATATGTTATGTATGTCTCTTTCTCTTCCTCTCCATCATTCTCCATCCCTCCCCTCTCTCCCCCTCTCTCCTGTTCTATCTCTCTCCCCCTCTGTCTCTCTCCTCCTCTGTTTCTCTCCCTCTATGTCTCTCTCCCCCTCTGTTTCTCCCCCCCCCTCTGTCTCTCTCCCCATCTGTCTCTCTCTCCTCCTCTGTCTCTCTCCCCCTTGTCTCTCTCTCCCCCTCTGTCTCTCTCTCCCCTTCTGTCTCTCTCTCTCCCCCTCTGTCTCTCTCCCTGTCTATCTCCCCGTCTCTGTCTCTCTCTCTTCCTCCCTCTTCCTCTCTCCCCCTCACTCTTCCTGTCTCTCTGCCTCGCTCTCCCTCTTTCCTTCTCTCCTTTCTCTGTGTCACTCTCTCCCCCTCTCCCTGTCTCTATGGCTGATGTCTGTCTTGAGAGACTGTGTCATCTACTGTTCCTTGTTGTGACTGCTCAAATGATGTTTATTTGCTTGTTGTAGAAAATGCAGCTGATTGCTCCAAGTGTTCTGTGGCGAACGAGTGTGAGAGCGACTCTTGCAACTCACCCTTAGTCTATGACAGTACTTCAAAGACATGTAAAGGTATGTACTGCATTCTACAGTGTTTGATATTAATACACATTCAAGTTCAACATTGGTTATTTGTTGTACGTTGTGCTGGTGGTGCAACACCACCAGACAAAATGGTGTGTTGAGTTTGCAGTGATGTCCTTCCCTACACGTAAATTATCATGGGGAGTCCAACACAAACAACTGCATTGTTGGCAGAATAGAACAATATTATAAGATTTGTTTTGTGAAGCGCAGTATCCTGTGATGATAACCTCTGTATGCGTTTTACATTTTAGTGCTGGTGCACCTATTTCTTCTTACACCTTTGTGATAATTAATTACTACCTTTATGACACAAACATAAAATAAATTTTCGAGCGCTATCCTTCATGCAGTGTCTCACATATCTAGACAGTGTCAACTAATTCATTCTGTGAGAGGATAAAACAAAGTCTAACGTACGTGTGTGTTTGTGTTTATTCATGTGTGCGTGAGTGGTGTGTGTGGTGTGTGTGTGGTGTGTGTGTGATGTGTGGTGTGTGTGTGTGAGTGTGTGTGGTGTACACGCGTGTGTGTGTGCGTGTGGGTGTGTGTGTGCGTGTGGGTGTGCGTGTGTGCGTGTGTTTACTATTATTTACTATTAAGAACAATAATGGGAACTCAACAATGCGAACTCAACGTTCAATTTAATAAACCCTGGTGGATAAAACGGATAACTTTTTCGAGTTTCTTAATTCTTACACCTTTGTGAGAATTAATTGCTACCTTTATGACACAAACATCAAATACATACAGGAAGGACATGGATATGCTAGAAAGAGTGCAGAGGAGAGCAACTAAAATGATACCAAAACTGAGGGAGCTTAGTTACGAAATATGCCTAAAAGAATGTGGTTTACCAACACTATAGACCAGGACACTGAGAGGAGATCAGATAGAAGTGTTTGAAATATTGAATGGTTATGAAAATATTGATAGAAATATTTTTTCTCAGTTAAGAAAGATAGAAGGACCAGAGGGTATGAAGTTACATTAGTAAAGGAGAAGTGTAGAGTAGATGTAAGAAAGTTCTCATTCTCACAAAGGATTGTAAATTAATGGAACATATTATATCCTGATTGTGTTGGTGCTAGCAGCGTGAATATGTTTAAAAATAAAATCTTAGTTAAAAAGTATTGGACTCTCAATAAGCCAAAAGGCTTCCTTGTCCACCTGCCAAAAAATAACTTGAATTGATTCTTGGTCAAGAGTTAAGTAAGTTAATAATTTGTTCATTGATTTTGCATGATTTTGCATGATTTAGCATATCTAGATATTATACTAAGATTTTTTATCATAAATTTCACAAATTAATTTGAAATTAAATTAATGAAAAAGTTTGATTGAGGAAGGCTCCTCTAATCTTAATAAAGTTCTTTCTGAAAGCTGTTTTGGGTAGATGCATCATCACCCACAAAGCAGTTCCCTTCCTTATTCCAATGTAATGCCTGTATGGTCATCTGTTGACTTAGATGTCAATGCATGACTTCAGTAAGAATGTATTACTTCAATATCAGTTACATTCTTTCATAATAAAACAATTATTGTGTCCTTGTTTTGACAGATTGGTGCACAATCCTTCATTGGTGGCACCACGCTTTTGGACACCGTGAGACGCATAATGACACACATCATGAACAATTACACAGCAACGCAGTGTAATTAGAAAGGGAAGAAACACAAGGTGGCCTTCTCGACACTCAAGTTGTACGTATATTGTATTGTACAATATAACCTGATTGCATCATGGTTGATGTACTAGTACTGCGAGTGTATTATTTTCTGTACCATTAGAATGATGTTTAATAGTACACAGAAATGAAAGTTAATTCATGGAACAGAGTAGGTGAGGCAATTATGTGTACGCACTTGGAATCTGCTGTTGATTAATATATAATCACTTCAGAAACTGAAATGTGTATATGTATATATGTAATTATATGTGTGTATACAGTTTAACACAGAGTGACTAATGTGTGGGTTTAAACTGTAGAGTTTGTTTCTAGATGAGCTGAGCATGTGGGAATGCCTGTTGTTGCTTGAAGCCGACTTTAGTTGACCTAGTCTTTGCAACCTGACCCCAGGGTAGGGTAGATAACTAGGGGGTATTGTGTGACACATTTGCATGTTTCCCTTAGTTTACTTTACTGCTGGTGATGGGTTCAGTGTTGTTGTGAGAGAAATTGTCAGCATAAAAAAGATCACAGTTCCATAAAAAAACACTGGTAAACAAGACATTACCTTATAATGAAGAAGTTATATGGGGTAAATACTGCTAAAAACTAAGAAACCATATGTATAGAAACTAGATAATTTTGTCACACAATATATCATTGGAAATGGTAGAATAATAATAATTATTATTATTTCTTATGTAGCACCCCATCCAAATAATTGTTCTGGGACATTTTACTAATGCAAATTAATAAATAGCACCATACGATATATACCCCAGTAGTAAAAAATACTATACAATCATTACTACTAAGTAAAATCAACTATACTGTCTTAAAATATATAAATAAACACAACTATGCAAGCTATTCAAACAATAAAATAGATTAATTATAATATTAAATTAATTAAAATAAAGGTATCAATAATTATGATCATTGATTATCAAATGTTAAAATAATTTGTGAAAAGATGCATCTTCAGTGCCACTTTAAAATGATTGGCACTAGTGCGTTGGTGCACTGTGAGTGGTAGTTGATTCCATGCTCTTGGAGCTGCACAAGAGAATGCTCGTTCACCGAGTTTAGTGCGGGTAGTGGGTTGTTTAAGGAGTAGCTGATCGGAGGAGCGTAGACAGCGTGTCGGGCGATACGGAGAGAGAAGTGCTGATAGATATGGAGGTGCGAGCCCATTAAGACATTTGAAAGTGAGAAGTAAGGTCTTGAAAGTAATGTGACTCTTCACAGGAAGCCAGTTCAGAGTATGGGCGTGACATGATCTCGTTTCGACCGCATCGTTATGATACGAACACATGCATTTTGGACACATAGTTTCTCAATTACTGTCGCTGGCAATCCGTTAAGAAGACTATTGCTGTAGTCAATTCACGAAATGACTAGCGCATGCACTAGTTGTTTTGTGTGTTCGTTGACTAAGTATCGACGAATGCATCCAATGCTATGGAGGTGGTAATACGCATTTCTGTAAATGTTTGTTACGTGTCGCTCAAGGGACATATCAGAATCAAAGTTCACCCCCTAGTTTCTGGCATGTGTTGGTGTAACAGGAGCATTTTTCCGATAGTTGTATCAAATGCTATGCTCAGATCAATTAGCAGCAGCACCACACCTTTGCATTCATCCATGCACCGAATCACATTGTCATGCACGTGCAGAAGCGCAGTTTCAGGACTACAGTCCTGTCGGTAGGCTGATTGCTCCGACATATACAGTTTCAAGCATGTGCGCAATCAACCGGTTTGTTACAATCCTCTCGACTAACTTTGATAAAAAGCACGTTAGAAATATGCCGATTGCTTTTCAAAATATCGGGCTTCTTGGGCAGTTGACCTATTATGAGTATAAGTAAACATTTTTTGTTAGGGTATTGTCAGTATATGAGGAAAACACCTCTTAGGCAATTGAATGAATATGAGCAAACTATGTTTTATATAAATGGCTGAATTTGAGCAACCAAATTGAATGAATATGGAAAAGCCTTTTGTGCTCACAGTAGACAGAACATGAACAAGAGTTGTGTGTTTCAGGCACTAACTGTGAAGTACAACTCAACATCTGTATCATAAACAACCTATATGAGAATGGGGGTGTTTGTGAGGGTGCGGGAGACTCGTACATATGTAAATGCCCCATGGGCTACAGTGACACCACCTGTACAGAGTGTAAGTCTAGTGTTTGTCGATCGTGGGATAATGATCAACTGATTGCTGGAACGTTACTAAAATGCATCAAAGCATCACTACGAACCCTTTGGTCCTCTGTATATTATATTTGTGGAGCTTAGTGGCACAGTGGATAGAGCAATGGACTCCCAATCGAGAGAACATGGGTTCGAAACCTGTGCTGCAGTATCAAACCTTGGGCAAGTTCGTTTACTCTATATTGCTCCAGTTCACTCAGCCGTGTGAATGAGTACCTGGCCATTAACAGTGGTGGATGGTTGTGTACAAAGACTTGATTAATTAATTGCAGCATGGCTAAATGCTTTCCAGATAAGTCAAGATGGTGTTTAATTGAACAGGTCTGCCAGGGAGTAAAGTGTAAACTCCTTTGAGCAGTCCTAATGACTGGATACTTTGCTGTATAAGAACTTACCGTTTATTTTGTTATGGATAAATGAATTATGCATATGAAACTACTAATATTTGGAAATTCCATTTTCGTGAAACGATGTCCAGATTCCAAGGTTTCCAGATTAGTGAGATCCAGATGAACGAGATTCTGCTGAGATGAACGCTCCAACATGTCGCTCCATGTTGCAGGCACATCCATTGGTTCCTCAGCTGGTTTCTATGGCAACGGGTACGTAGAGTTGCCCCTGTGTCTGCTGCCACACCGGAGCAGTCAGGTGGAGGAGGTTATATAAATCACCATCTCCACTGACCAGTCGGACTGTCTGCTGCTGTGGCATGGTCAGAAGCCTAGCACCAGGGGGCGGGGCGAAGACTACCTTTCTGTCGCCGTACATGGCGGCAAGATTGTCTTCAGGTCAGTTGGTCGGAACAACTCGTTTCTGGTATTATGTATATATAGTATACAAGTCTGTTTTCAAATAACTTTATAATCAGGAGGTAATCCGCCTCCCTTTTCAATATCATCAATGTCTTTTGACATCTGAATAATAACTAGTATTTAAGTTGTTAATTATTGTTGTATCAGTCTGTTATTTTGTCGTATTTTATGAAAAACTGTGTCATGTATTTATCTGTGTCTGTCTATGGACCACAATGGAAACAAGTACTTTCTTGTGTCATCCTTATATATGGTGTACTCTGTATTGATATGTTTTATCTATTTACACGTATACATTAATAAACAATGTTACATTTACATATATGGCCTGCCACATTTAAGTGGATATTAAGTCGTGAAATTGAGTTGTGTACCTTTTTGGATTCCACTGAACTTGATCTTTAAAATGGTACCTCATTTATTGAAATATCTTCAGTAGTTTTTGATTTATTGCTAAAATTGAAGCAACCTTTTAAAAAGTGATATTTTGAGAAACAAGGTAATTTTTATTGATATTATCTATTGTAATTTTTAATGTGTGGGTTCATAAGTGCATGTATGTTATTAGTTTTGGGTTACTGGTCAAGGAAAGTAAACTGGACATTGGAATATGAGATTATAAAGTAGGCATTTCTGCCCAAATCATAAAATTGGTGAGACATGACTTACACAATTATTTTTAGTTTGTGTGCAAAATAGACCTGTGCGCCTTAATACCTGGTTCGCTGTGGCATGTCACGCATGAAGTGTTTAGGATAATGATCGGTTATAAACCTTTACATAGAACTATTTATTCTCCAGAACAAAGTAATGTTTGTGGCATTTTCACTATGTGATGGTCCAAGAATTGCTATTTGAATTAAACTAGATACACATTAAAAGAACATAGTCTGCTGCAAGTATACACACCTAGGTAAATGTGCTACAAGGGTTACTAGATATGCAGGCACATAGGATGTCACGCCTGTGAAGTCACAGATGTAATGAATTAGTAAATTAGGCAGCAAGAAATAAACTTACTTTGGAGCAAGCTCTTTTAAACAAAGTAATTTCAGTAACACTGTCTCTTGAAACTTGTATTTAAAAACTCAAGGTTGCAATAACAGTACAGATGTTACTGGCCACGTATTGTTGAATATAATACACCTTCATGGTAAACACATCAAGAACTGTATGACGTGAGAGGATATCTAATTTGGACGTTTTGACATTAAAACACACGCAATGAAAATTATTGCTAACCGTCTATCTTTCCTATACAATCCATGTGTGGTGTTCGATGCTGACGGCAATATAGGGAGGTTTCTGTTTTGTTCATCAGTGTGGGTGATTCCTTTGTGAGGGGTGAAGTCTTTGTTATAATCATCGTGTGTGTGTGTGTGTGTGTGTGTGTGTGTGTGTGTGTGTGTGTGTGTGTGTGTGTGTGTGAGTGCGTGCGTGCGTGCGTGCGTGTTTGCATGCATGTAGGTATGTGTGCGTGTTGACATACATGTGAATGTTTAGGCTGCATCGAGGTTTCTAACACGAGAAGCTATAGAGATGACAACACCAAAATCTCTAGCCTTAGCAACTGTAGAGATGACAACACCTAAATCTCTAACCATAGCAACTGTAGAGATGACAACACCGATGTCTCTAGCCATAGCAACTGTAGAGATGACAACACCAAGATCTCTTATCTTAGCAACAGTAGAGATGACAAACCAAGGTCTCTAACCTTAACAACTGTAGAGATGACAACACCAAGGTCTCTAACCTTAGCAACTGTAGAGATGACAACACTGATGTCTCTAGCCATTGCAACTATATGGTTGACAACACCAAGGTCTCTAACCTTAGCAATTGTAGAGATGACAACACCAAGGTCTCTTAACTTAGCAACTGTAGAGATGACAACACCAAGGTCTCTTACCTTAGCAACTGTAGAGATGACAACACCGAAATCTCTAACTTTAGCAACTGTAGAGATGACAACACCGATGTCTCTAGCCATAGCAATTATATGGTTGACAACACCAAGGTCTCATACCTTAGCAACTGTAGAGATGACAACACCAAGGTCTCTAACCTTAGCAACTGTAGAGATGACAACACCAAGGTCTCTAACCTTAGCAACTGTAGAGATGACAACACCAAGGTCTCTAACTTTAGCACCTGTAGAGATGATAACACGAAATCTAACAAACCTTAACAATAGTAGAGATGATAACACCAAGGTCTAATAAACCTTAGCAAATGTATGGATGACAACATCATGGTCTCTAACCTGCGTAGTTGTAAGAGTGGCAACCTCTGGGTCTCTGCACACTTACCACGTGTCGTTTCTGTATGAAAGTGTTAAGTATGTGTAATGCACATGCTGTTGATCACTATGGCTTGTGTGATGGACATCACAGCTAACCATGAGTGTGATGGACATCGCAGCTAACCGTGAGTGTGATGGACATCGCAGCTAACCGTGAGTGTGATGGACATCGCAGCTAACCGTGAGTGTGATGGACACCGCAGCTAACCGTGAGTGTGATGGACACCGCAGCTAACCGTGAGTGTGATGGACACCACAGCTAACAGTGAGTGTGATGGACACCGCAGCTAACAGTGAGTGTGATGGACATCACAGCTAACCATGAGTGTGATGGACATCACAGCTAACCGTGAGTGTGATGGACATCACAGCTAACCGTGAGTGTGATGGACATCACAGCTAACCGTGAGTGTGATGGACATCACAGCTAACCGTGAGTGTGATGGACATCACAGCTAACCGTGAGTGTGATGGACATCACAGCTAACCGTGTGATGGACATCACAGCTAACCGTGAATGTGATGGACATCATGACACGTATTTACAGCTAGACATACCTACTTGGAAACAATATTTGATCATACCATATTTAATGTGAGATAAATGGGGTACACCAGTCAATAAAGCCAGGTTAAGCAGAGGGAAATATAAACATAATGTATGTCACAAATTTGCATAAAAATAGGAATGGGATGTTGGAAAATCCACAATTATACCACCCTATAGAAAGATAGACAATAATTGTTTTCAGATTGAATTAGATTATGTAAAATTTAAAATAATATTTTAAGTGACTGCAAATGTTATATCAAAGGAGTCAAAATGGGGGGTCAATTTAATGAGGGTTAATTTAGGTGGAGGGATGGATAGGATTAGCCCCCAATAATTAGGGAAGGTGGGTGGATTTTGCAGCGCAATTTTAGGTTTTGGTCAGTCTTAGGAGTGTGCAAGTTGATGTTTGTGGAATACCTGAATGTGGTAGTTTTTGGCGAGTCATGGGGGTGCAAGTTGAGGTTTTTGGAAACCCTCTGCCCTGCAATATTCCCCACATTCTGACACCAGTGTATTATATTAACATGCTACTTACTATAAACTGCATTACGCACGTCATTCAAAGTGTGCTATCCAAAAAATCCTTCTAATGATATTATACCAAACACGGAAGAATTCATATAAATTCATATTAGTACTTTACTTTTTCGCTGCCATACATTTATAATTTATAGTCAGCAACGTGTTGTCTTTGTCTTCGGGAGGCTGTTCCAATTTGATCATGTGTATCTTAGGAACCAACTGTCATAGAGCAATACTGCAAACACATGTGTGTTTCTGAGGATATATGGCATACAGGAAGCCTAAAAGAAGTACATGGTAATGTGCGTTAAAGCAATATCAAGAATAGTAAATTTTGAATGGGAACATTTTCCAAGGCTGACACACACACATACATATATTAGTCAAAAGCTATACTTTATATAATATATATCAAACTATTGTTTAATTAAATCCTCTGAATATTATATCTGATTTATACAACAGTGTAAATAAATCATATGATCAAATAGATTCATATTAGTACTTTTCTTTTTCACTGTTGCACATTTATAATTTATAGTGAGCAAACAGTGTTGTCTTTGACATAGAAACAACCTGGGCATACAGGTAGCACGGCTGCTTTATAAGTTCTGACTCACTCACTCACTCACTCACTCACTCACTCGCCCACTCATTTTCCCAATAAAAGAATAACAAAACATTTTAAGAATAGCAACATCTCTGAGCTATAAAATAACCCTAACTTGTTGATGCTTAAATAAGTCAATTCAGTAAGCATAAATGTGTTAATCGTGTTGATGCTCTGGAACAGTTCAGCCTTCAGCACAGATGCACCTTTAAGCACCTTTACTTCATCATCCGTGGCTACCTGCTGGTGCAGCGGATAACTGTCTCACAGAGCAGAAGTCACACACACAGTTGAATTGAGTCACACCGAGATGAACTGAGTTGCACCGAGTCACACCGAGTTGAAATGAGTCACACTGAGTTGAAATGATTCACACCGAGTTGAAATGATTCACACCGAGTTGAACTGAGTCGCGCTGAGTGACTCACACATGTCTGTTGGACTTTGTGAGTCACATTGAGTGACTCACGTGTGTCTGTAGGACTTTGTGAGTCGCACTGTGTAGCCTGGCAGATTGTTTTGCCTGTAGAATGAGAGCAGGGCCTCGCCGTTGTTGAAAGGTTTATCCTCTCTTAGGAACGTCTCATCCTTCTGAAAGACAGAGGTACGACAGGGTTATAGTAAGGAACTACACGACAGCAATGTCCGTCCAGAAAGGGTCAATTTAAAACCGTTCTATACAAACTGTCCTTTTTCAGCAGGCTTCCTCATTCAGACTCTCTCTTCTCAACAAAGTTCCCCTCTCACACACACTGTCCATACAGAATTATGTTGACGTAATGTAAGTTAAAAGGACGTAGTCTGTTCCTAGTTTTTCATGTATTCATTAATATAATGTTCTTAAGACTATACTAACTATGTTGAAGGTATACTGCCCACCAAATTGTGTTTAGTAAGCCCGTAATAACGGTCGCAATTTGAAGGCACAACCACGGGTGCATGTTGAAATAGTAAACAAAACATTCAGTTTCAAAACAAGCTTTATTGGCAATACGGCCAAGTCGGGCTGAGTTAAATTTGATGTTGAACAATGATCATGATCCCACGGTCAACACAGCAGAGTTTCAGTTAGAAATGACTAAGCCCGCTAATTCAGGGTAGATGAACAGACTACATCCCTTTACCCACAGTGATAGACTGGCTGCTAGTTACCTTGCATACCAGAGGCTCTGGTTAACACAGAGAACAAGTAAAAAGGTAAGTCTTTATATAGCGCAGCATCCAGTCCTTAGGACTGCTTGATGCAGTCTACATTTCACTTCCTGGTAGACCTGTTCAACTGATCACCAGCTCAACTACTCTGGGAAGCATTCAGCCATGCTGTTAAAACCACATTTCAGCCTAAATTTGATACCTCACTGTGTTCATTCCATCATTAACATAAACCCAGATATATTTATCTTAGGAAAATATTGCATCTTAGCACACTTTTGAAGCCCAAACAGCGATACGGTTTACGCTAGTTGGCACCGTTGCTGCCATGTGTTACTAGACCATGCGCTTGGGATGAGCGATATAACATGATGCAAACCGGGATGCTATTTACACCTCAAAAGTGCACTAAGATGCAATATTTTTAAACGTAAATATGCCTGGGATGATGTTGAATGATGGAATAAACCCAACGAGGTATCAAACCTGGGCAAAAATGTGGTTACAATGGTGAAACTGAAGTGGACCCAGATACTGGTCAAGTGTCCAAATACCTACCACTATCTGTAGCCAGGTGCTCATTCATACAGCTGAATGAACTGGAGCAATGTGGAGTGAATGAACTTGCCCAAGGTTCGAAAAGGTGGCTAGGGGATTAGAACCTGGAATCCGCTCCACTATAAGCAGCTAGAACAGCTAATGTCAAGCAAATGAACTTTACCTCGATTATCTTAAATTTGCATAACTTGTTTGTCGGAATGTGTACCACAAGAACCTGAGGAAGAAAATCAACATGATCAGTTGGATACGTAACAAGCATGTGTAGTGTCATAAGAAGTAACAAATATGTGTATTGTTACAGGAAGTAACATGCACGTGTATTGTTACAGGAAGTAACATGCACGTGTATTGATACAGGAAGTAACTAGAATGTGTATTGATACAGGAAGTAACAAGCACGTGTATTGATACAGGAAGTAACAAGCATGTGTATTGTTACAGGAAGTAACAAGCATGTGTACTGATACAGGAGGTAACAAGCATGTGTATTGATACAGGAGGTAACAAGCATGTGTACTGATACAGGAGGTAACAAGCATGTGTATTGATACAGGAGGTAACAAGCATGTGTACTGATACAGGAGGTAACAAGCATGTGTATTGATACAGGAAGTAACAAGCATGTGTATTGATACAGTAAGTAACAGGCATGTGTATTGATACAGGAAGTAACAGGCATGTGTATTGATACAGGAAGTAACTAGCATGTGTATTGATACAGGAAGTAACTAGCATGTGTATTGATACAGGAAGTAACAGGCATGTGCATTGATACAGGAAGTAACAGGCATGTGCATTGATACAGGAAGTAACAGGCATGTGTATTGATACAGGAAGTAACTAGCACGTGTATTATTACAGGAAGTAACAAGCACGTGTATTGATACAGGAAGTAACAAGCACGTGTATTGATACAGGAAGTAACAAGCATGTGTATTGATACAGGAGGTAACAAGCATGTGTACTGATACAGGAGGTAACAAGCATGTGTATTGATACAGGAGGTAACAAGCATGTGTACTGATACAGGAGGTAACAAGCATGTGTACTGATACAGGAAGTAACAAGCATGTGTATTGATACAGGAAGTAACAGGCATGTGTATTGATACAGGAAGTAACAGGCATGTGTATTGATACAGGAAGTAACTAGCATGTGTATTGATACAGGAAGTAACAGGCATGTGCATTGATACAGGAAGTAACAGGCATGTGTATTGATACAGGAAGTAACAGGCATGTGTATTGATACAGGAAGTAACTAGCATGTGTATTGATACAGGAAGTAACTAGCATGTGTATTGATACAGGAAGTAACAGGCATGTGCATTGATACAGGAAGTAACAAGCATGTGTATTGATACAGGAAGTAACAAGCATGTGTATTGATACAGGAAGTAACAGGCATGTGTATTGATACAGGAAGTAACAAGCATGTGTATTGATACAGGAAGTAAGAAGCATGTGTATTGATACAGGAAGTAACAGGCATGTGTATTGATACAGGAAGTAACAAGCATGTGTATTGATACAGGAAGTAACAAGCATGTGTATTGATACAGGAAGTAACAAGCATGTGTATTGATACAGGAAGTAACAGGCATGTGTATTGATACAGGAAGTAACAAGCATGTGTATTGATACAGGAAGTAAGAAGCATGTGTATTGATACAGGAAGTAACAAGCATGTGTATTGATACAGGAAGTAAGAAGCATGTGTGTTGATACAGGAAGTAACAAGCATGTGTATTGATACAGGAAGTAACAAGCATGTGTATTGATACAGGAAGTAACAAGCATGTGTATTGATACAGGAAGTAACAGGCATGTGTATTGATACAGGAAGTAAGAAGCATGTGTATTGATACAGGAAGTAAGAAGCATGTGTATTGTTAGAGTTGTTATCCAACTGATCACTCACCGCCTGTTGTCCGTCGTCAGTGTAGCGTATCAAGTAGACCCCGTCTTCCTCTTGGTCACGGATGCAGCTGTCAATACAACAGAACAGAACCAGTCAACCACCAAGACTCGTCATTTCAAAGAAATACCTCTAGAATGAAACATTCAGCCAAAGCAGCTAGCATCTACTCAAAATGCTCTTTATGTACTGAAAATGATTTCTAATATAAAAATTTCATAATATTATGTTTAGTGGTGCCCTTTAGTCAATCAATGTTGAAAGACTTAGACATTTTGAAACACAGTCCCAATGATCTTTAAGTTTACAACAGTTTTTTATATAAATGAATTAAAAACTCTCTTCCCAACTGACAGAGAAGGTCAATAATGCAGACTTTGTTATAGATGTCAACATTGACACTGTCCAGTACGGTAAAAGTCAACGGTGACACTTTACTGTCATCTCAGGCACCAAACGTTCCAGGGTTCATGTGTATTGATACAGCAAGTAACAGTGTGACATTGTCCTGTCTGATGTCAAAGGTGTCCAATAGAGTAGGTCAATGATTGCACTGTCCTGTCTGATAGGTCAACTGTGACATTGTCCTGTCTGATAGAGGTCAACAGTAACACAGTCCTATCATACATAGGTCAAACGTGACACAGTCCTGTCATACAGCGGTCAATGGTGACACTGCGAGACATTCTGTGAGAGGTAACTAGAGCTACGCCATGACTGTATCACCTGTCTCCAGCGTTCTTTGATCCCGTCCACAGTGCCTCGTCCCACAGGTTCTGAAAGAAACATCAACTGTGACAGTTCATACAGACACAACTCATCCACTGTGACAGTTCACATAGTCACAACTCATCCACTGTGACATTTCACATAGTCACAACTCATCAACTGTGACAGTTCACACAGACACAATTCATCCACTGTGACAGTTCACAGAGACACAACTCATCCACTGTGACAGTTCATACAGACAACTCATCCACTGTGACAGTTCACATAGACACAACTCATCCACTGTGACAGTTCATACAGACACAACTCATCAACTGTGACAGTTCACACAGACACAACTCATCCACTGTGACAGTTCACACAGACACAACTCATCTACTGTGACAGTTCACACAGACACAACTCATCCACTGTGACAGTTCATACAGACACAACTCATCCACTGTGACAGTTCACATAGACACAACTCATCCACTGTGACAGTTCATACAGACACAACTCATCCACTGTGACAGTTCACATAGACATAACTCATCCACTGTGACAGTTCACACAGACACAACTCATCCACTGTGACAGTTCATACAGATACAACTCATCCACTATGACAGTTGAGAAAGACAATACTCATCCACTCTGACAGTTCATACAGACACAACTCATCAACTGTGACAGTTCACACAGACACAACTCATCCTCTGTGACTGTTCATACAGACACAACTCATCCACTGTGACAGTTCACACAGACACAACTCATCCACTGTGACAGTTCACACAGACACAACTCATCCCCTGTGACAGTTCACACAGACACAACTCATCCACTGTGACAGTTCATACAGACACAACTCATCCACTGTGACAGTTCACACAGACACAACCCATCCACTGTGACAGTTCACATAGACACTACTCATCCACTATGACAGTTCATACAGACACAACTTATCAACTGTGACAGTTCACATAGACACTACTCATCCACTATGACAGTTCATACAGACACAACTCATCAACTGTGACAGTTCACACAGACACAACTCATCCACTGTGACATTTCACACAGACACAACTCATCTACTGTGACAGTTCACACAGACACAACTCATCCACTGTGACAGTTCATACAGACACAACTCATCCACTGTGACAGTTCACATAGATACAACTCATCCACTGTGATAGTTCATACAGACACAACTCATCCACTGTGACAGTTCACATAGACATAACTCATCCACTGTGACAGTTCACACAGACACAACTCATCCACTATGACAGTTCATACAGATACAACTCATCCACTATGACAGTTGAGAAAGACAATACTCATCCACTCTGACAGTTCATACAGACACAACTCATCAACTGTGACAGTTCACACAGACACAACTCATCCTCTGTGACTGTTCATACAGACACAACTCATCCACTGTGACAGTTCACATAGACACAACTCATCCACTGTGACAGTTCACACAGACACAACTCATCCACTGTGACAGTTCACACAGACACAACTCATCCACTGTGACAGTTCACACAGACACAACTCATCCACTGTGACAGTTCATACAGACACAACTCATCCACTGTGACAGTTCACACAGACACAACTCATCCACTGTGACAGTTCACATAGACACTACTCATCCACTATGACAGTTCATACAGACACAACTCATCAACTGTGACAGTTCACACAGACACAACTTATTCCACATGTGTAGTGTTGTGAACAATCATCTAATGTCTGGTATAAACCCGTTATTTGTAGGGAATTATGAAAAAGTGTTACGTTTTAGTTAGGATCATATATGAAACCCTGAACGTTTGGTGCCCAAGATGGAAAGTGTCCAGGAGAAAAAGCTTAATGCATGCACACACGCATGCATGCACACACACAAATGCACGCACGCACACAAATACACTCACACAAATACATATGCATGCAAACACAAACATACACACACATGCTCACACTCACGCACACACACATACCACCACCACCATATACACACACACACGAATGCATGCATGAACACACACCATCACCAACATCATATGCACACACGCACACCATCACCACCACCATACATACGCATGCATGCACACATGCAAGCGCGCACACACACCACCACCACCACAGACATTGATGTCACTCCAGTGTAGTTGAGTAGTGCAGATAAACAGAGAAGTTGCAAGCAAACAGATTTAGACTACGGATGTACTTCTGACTACCAGTTGTAAACAGCATTAAAAGGTTTTAGACACCCTGTATAATGGGAACAAAATGATAACTGAAAGAAGACTACCTGTGTGAGATTGTCACTATATGGCATGTCATCATCTGCTGCAACTGGCATGGCTTCGTAGGTGCCAGGTTCAGTTTTATCAGACACGATAGGCTGAAGAAGGAGAGTGTATCTGTTAAAGACTAAGTGAAATTAAATTTTAAATGTCTTTGAAAACTTAATACTGTTGTCAAGTAAAGTACCAAATATGAAGCCTGTTCATTGCAAACCCATATCACAAAGCCTGCTGAAACATGGTTGTTTGCACAACCAGCCCATCAAATGTTGCTGATGTCACCACAGGCAGGGCCCCTGGGCATGCCCTATCTTTTAGTACGGCCAACAGTGGTGCAGTCTGTTGTTTCAGACTGTACATGAAATTTCAATCGCAGAATTTAATATTTTGTTATATCAACGTAAAGATAATAATCTTATCTACAAGTTTGTTGATGGATGTACACAGGAATTGTGTTAACTTTTTGAGTTATTGCCGTTTGAACACCGCGAATGCTCAACCTTTCATTATATCTGCTGTCGCATATACATTGCAGGATTATGCATTCGTTATGTTCAAATAGCAATAATTTAAAAACTAAAAACAAATCCCGAGTACATCCAGTTGCATGTTTGTAGATCTATGAATATTATATTTACCGTGATATCAAAAAATATTAAATCCATAGCAAGTTTGAGCATTCGAAAAGGCAATAACTCAAAAAGTAAACAAAATATCTGTGTGCATCCAGCGAAACATTTGTAGAAAAAATTGTTATCTTTACGGTGATATGAAAAATATTAAATACTGTGATTGCAATTTTAGGTATGGCCTAAAACATCAACCCACATAGATGTATGCCATGCTAAATCCTAGTGGTGCTATCTGAGGTGACGTCACAATGACCACTAGGTGCCGCAAAAAAATGGGCAGAAAATGTACAGAAAACATGACCAAAAGGGGCTTTGAACATGGTGACAGAGGGGGTTAAAAATTAGTTGAATATCAGCGCACTATTTTTAGAGTAATGTGGCCGAGTGGTTAGAGTTCTGGACTGTCAACTGGAGTTCAAATCCTGGCGCGGCCGGGCGGTCGTTCGGCTGCCGTGTCGAAACTTGGGCAATTTCGTTCACACTACATCGCCCCCTTCCAACCCACACCAGCCAGCATGGAAGGGTAGGCCTATAAAACCAGCATGCAAAGTACAATGAAGCCAAGGCCCCCAGTCCCCAGCACCATCAAAAGAGTCTATGACCAAGGAGGTGGTTCGGGTCAACTAGGGATACACGCAGGGGGTGCTAAGAATCTCTGGGTGAAGAAGAGCTGCTGAGAGAAGGTGAGTAGACTGAAGATAGCAACACATAATGTAAGAACACTACTTAGACAATATAATGAGGGTTAACAGCATCAACCCCAGAATAGCAGAACATTACAAACTGAAGATAGTACAAGTATATGCACCAGCACCATCATACTCAGAAGAAGACACAAACAACTTCTACAATGACGTGGATGAGACCTTAGAAAAGCCAACCCACTACACGATAGTGATGGGAGACGTTAATGTACAAGTAGGAAATGACCAAACATTTCGGAAACGGCAACAGGCAAGCTTGGCCTAGGTATGAGAAACTAAAGAGGCGACACCTTGGTAGAATGGGTAACATCAAGAAAGTACAAAATCATGAATACGATGTTCCTGAAGAAAGCAAGGAGGAGATGGATGTGGAAAAGCCCAAATGGAGAAACAAAGAACAAAACTGACTACATCCTAGCAAACTGGCCAGACATAGTCACTGACGTAACTGTCATCAACCAAGTCAACATCGGAAGTGACCACAGAATTGTAATGAGCAACATCAAACTGGACGTCAAGGCACCGATACGACCACTAAAGAAGAAACGACGAGGAATGGTGGATAACGGCGACTGTAAAAAACAAATAGAGTACACAGAAATATGCAAGACCATCAAAAAGAAAGCGAAGGAGGACATCAGGAAGTACAAACATGAGATCATACGAGAACCGATTATGGCATCAAAGAGCCTGAAGAAAGCAAGAAGAACACAGGCACTAGGCTGAGATAGACTGATTACACTTCTAGACAAGCAGGGTAGATATGATCATGGAATGAATAGAGGAATTCTACACCGAGCTATATGACAGTGAACAGATTACCATAATTCACACCGACCCGAAAGAGGTACCAGAGATAACACCATGGGAGGTGGAAGCTGCGCTAAGAGATATGAAGAAGACATCAGACAACGACCATGTAAACATTGAAACATTAAAAGCAGGAGAAGATACCATATCGAAGACACTGACGAAGCTGTTTATAAAATGCTTATCAGAAAGACAAATACCCACCGCATGGAAGAATGCAAAGATGGTGATAATCTTCAAAAAGGGAAATAAGACTTAAAGAACTACAGACCGATATGTCTGTTATCAAACACTGCAAATTGCTCACAAAGATACTAACGAATAGGCTAGAGAAGACACTTGATGAAAACCAACCACAAGAGCAAGCATGTACTTAACAACAGATCACATACACGTCGTAAACCAACTGAAAGAGAAGTGCCGAGAATATAATATCCTGCTCTGCATCACTTTCGACTTGGTGAAAACTCAAGCAATACTGACCTCCCTTCAAGAACAGGGGATAGAAGATGTGTACATCGAACTCTTGAAAAACATCTACACCAACAGCTTGGTGAGAGTCCACCTACACAAAAAGAGCAACAACATCAAGAGAGGAGTATGACAAAGTGACACCATATCGCCCAAGCTGTTTACGACAACACTCGAAAGCATATTCCGAAGACTGACCTGGGAAACCAGAGGCTTGAGGATAGATGTAGAATATCTCACATCATCTTCACTTCACCAATGACATACTCATATGTGCTACTACACCGCAAGAACTAAAAAAAAATGCTGCAGGAGCTAGCTGATAAAAGTGAAAAACAAGGTCGGAAGATGAACATTTCGAAGACAAAAGTGATGCTAGAAAATGACACACCAATATATATCAACACCACGCAGATAGAGAACGTTGAAAGCTACGTCTATCTGGGAGAGACAACGATAGAGTATCAGAGACAAAAACCAAGACAAGGAAAGAAAAACAATATCTAGGATCGACATTGGCGGATGATGGAGAATTGGATCCGGAAGTCACTCATAGAGTGCAGTGCGGGTGGAAGAACTGGAAGAGAGTATCTGGAGTGCTGTGTGACAGAAGAATGAACGTGAAGATCAAGGGAAAAGTGTACAGGACAGTGGTAAGGCCAGCACTAATGTACGGGGCGGAGACATGGGCGGCAAAGAAAACACAGGAAAAGAAGTTGGATGTCGCAGAAATGCGAATGCTACGATGGATGTGCGGAGCCACAAAGATTGACAACATAAGAAACGAAAGAATTAGAGGGACAACGAAAGTGGGGGAAATATCAAAGAAAGTCCAAGAAAGTAGGTTGAGATGGTATGGACACGTGATGAGAAGAGAGGAGGATTATGTAGGAAGGAGAGCGATGGGAATGAAAGTGCAAGGGAAGAGGAGGAGAGGAAGGCCGAAGAGGAGGTGGTTAGACAGTATGAGGGCAGATCTCAGGGAGAAGGGACTGTCGGGGGAGGAAGTGTACGACCGAGTGACATGGAGGCGAATGTCATCATACATCGACCCCACATAAAAGTGGGACAAAGATGAAGAGGAAGAAGAAGGGAGAGAAAAACAAACATACGGGTAAGAGAGAAGACAAAGATCATAGATGTGATAGAACAAATCAGAAGAGAGAAGTGGACCTGGACAGGGCACATCAGTAGGCTACGAGATAACTGATGGACATCTAGAGGAAGACCGGCAAGACGGTGGAGAGATGAACTAGACGAGTACTGGAAGGGCATCATCTGGCTGAGGATAGTGCAAGACAGATTTGGAAACGACATGCTGAGACCTTCACTCAAGTGTATATTTCATTCAGATTGTGAATAAAAAGGTTAATTTCGCTTAGTCTTTAAGATAACACAGCAATGATGACAGGTAGTTAAAGGTGGTCATGATACAGGTGATAGTATGACACTGATGGTCATATGACGAAGGGTATGAAACAGAGTTTTATATCAGCAGTTCATTGATATCCTTTTGACCACCTGTGAATGTGCAATCACCAACTAATCCTTATTGAATGTTTGCTGAGTGCATAGTGGGGTGTATGTGAGACTGTCATATGGATATCTGTCGTGCAGACTGCTTGCCTTAACACCACTACGGACTTCTCTTCAATTTTGTTTAAAAAAATGTAGTAACCACAAATGGTTGATTGAAATGTGTGTTTCCCCAACTCAATTGACACCATTATTGTTTATATGACAGAGTGCCAACATTTTGTGGAAAAATTGGAAACCGTGGGAAAGGTTGGCGTGAGAAACATAAGGCGGTGTACGCTTACCAGAGAACATAACTTTTGCCAAGTCTAAAATTTGTTATAAGCATACCACATACATAACAGATTGAATATGTAAGTGTGTATATTCAATCATTATATGCTTTGTGCAACTGCAAAGACTTGGGTGTCATTTACTAGCAATAGTGAAATGTGCTGTTGTTGACATGGGAATGTTCGACTACTTTATTGATCTTTATACACAGTTCCGATGCCAGAGTACATAACTGCGTGCCTTTACCTGTGAAAATACTAGCACTAGCACTAGCATCACCCACAACACTAGCACCACCCACAACACTAGCACCACCCACAACACTAGCACCACCCACAATACCAGCCCCACCCACAACACTAGCACCACCCACAACACTAGCACCACCCACAACACTAGCACCACCCACAACACTAGCACCACCCACAACACTAGCACCACCCACAACACCAGCACCACCCACAATACCAGCCCCACCCACAACACTAGCACCACCCACAACACTAGCACCACCCACAACACTAGCACCACCCACAACACTAGGACCACCCACAACACTAGCACCACCCACAACACTAGCACCACCCACAATACCAGCCCCACCCACAACACTAGCACCACCCACAACACTAGCACCACCCACAATACCAGCCCCACCCACAACACTAGCACCACCCACAACACTAGCACCACCCACAACACTAGCACCACCCACAACACTAGCACCACCCACAACACTAGCACCACCCACAACACTAGCACCACCCACAACACTAGCACCACCCACAATACCAGCCCCACCCACAACACTAGCACCACCCACAACACTAACACCACCCACAACACTAGCACCACCCACAACACTAGCACCACCCACAATACCAGCCCCACCCACAACACTAGCACCACCCACAACACCAGCATAACCCAAAACACTAGCACCACCCACAACACTAGCACCACCCACAATACCAGCCCCACCCACAACACTAGCACCACCCACAACACTAGCACCACCCACAACACTAGCACCACCCACAACACTAGCACCACCCACAACACTAGCACCACCCACAATACCAGCCCCACCCACAACACTAGCACCACCCACAACACTAGCACCACCCACAACACTAGCACCACCCACAATACCAGCCACATCCAAAACACTAGCCCTGCCAACAAACTTTGCACAATTTCTCCGCTGGTTGGGCTGCCTGCTTGTCTAACTGTGTTACTCTATGGAATTAAATTTGCAAATTGCTCACAAAGGCTGGATTTCACAGTAGATACACAACTATAGATGCATAGGAGTTAAACACAACTTATTTGAAAATTTCTGAGGAAAACAAATTTATGAAGCATTTTTGTTGCATGAGTGGCATCTTTTTATGTCATTCGATTATAATAAGTATTTCACTCAAAATCATTTCTCAAACAGTCTGTTTGCAGTACAGTTGATAAGGTTAACGGTATTAAGTCAGTCCCTTTCAGGCATTAGAAAATTGACCTACTACTAAAAATAACGCTACAATAGCCGAGGCATATACTTATGTTACACATCAACAAAGGCACCAGTCCTACTTTGTGTAAGCTCACTCTCTCATACCAGGTCTTATGTTACTTTCATGTAGTTATGTAACAGTTTGTGGCTGATGTTTCCCAGACACTGAATATTACAAACTGGTGACAATGACACTGTGTACTTAGCCCATAGAGAACTGTACTTAGTGTATTTAGTCCTGAGGTAACTGTACTTACCGAGTACTTGGCCCAGTGGGAACTGTACTTACAGTGTACTTGCCCCTGAGAGAACTGTACTTATAGTGTACTTAGCCCTGAGAATTGTACTTACTGTGTACTTAGCTCTGAGAGAACTGTACTTACTGTGTACTTAGCCCCAAGAGTATTTTACTTACCGTGTACTTGGCCCTGAGAGAACTGTACTTACTGTGTACTTAGCCCTGAGAGAACTGTACTTACTCTGTACTTAGTCCTGAGAGAACTGTACTTACTGTGTACTTAGCCCTGAGAGAACTGTACTTATTGTGTACTTAGCCCTGAGAGAACTGTACTTACAGTGTACTTGCCCCTGAGAGAACTGTACTTATAGTGTACTTAGCCCTGAGCGAACTGTACTTACTGTGTACTTAACCCCAAGAGTATTTTACTTACCGTGTACTTGGCCCTGAGAGAACTGTACTTACTGTGTACTTAGCCCTGAGAGAACTGTACTTACTGTGTACTTAGTCCTGAGAGAACTGTACTTACTGTGTACTTAGCCCTGAGAGAACTGTACTTACTGTGTACTTAGCCCTGAGAGAACTGTATTTACTGTGTACTTAGCCCTGAGAGAACTATACTTACTGTGTACTTAGCCCTGAGAGAACTGTACTTACTGTGTACTTAGCCCTGAGAGAACTATACTTACTGTGTACTTGGCCCTGAGAGAACTGTACTTACTGTGTACTAAGCCCTGAGAGAACTATACTTACTGTGTACTTGGCCCTGAGAGAACTGTACTTACTGTGTACTTAGCCCTGAGAGAACTATACTTACTGTGTACTTAGCCCTGAGAGAACTATACTTACTGTGTACTTGGCCCTGAGAGAACTGTACTTACTGTGTACTTGGCCTGAGAGAACTGTACTTACTGTGTACTTGGCCCTGAGAGAACTGTACTTACTGTGTATTTGCGTTGGGGAGCAGTGGGTAATTTCGCACTTTTACTGAAACATATTACAATGCCGTACAGTGCACTATGCAGACGTAACATTTCTAGTAGTTACAACGCCAAAACAAGTTCGGCGACACAAACTAGAGTAATATTCTTAGCTCCACGACTGGCAAATTGGTAACAATCTGTCTTCAACAAGGTTATTCTAGTAAACTGCTGGCATAGTATCTGAGCCTGTTTTAGTTGATGTATGACATTATATGTAAGGGGAAATATGTATTACCTTCATTTTTCACTGCTGAACACAATTCACAATGGTAATTATAATTCTGCACAAGTGTCCAATGAAAGCTTGTGACTTTAGTGATGTTGCGTGCTGTAAGCGTAGAATTAATGCCGCAATAAAGCACCTGCTTCCTACGTCTCAGTCAAAGTGTACACACCAATAACTAGACATCACCAACACCATCTACATCAAAACAACAACACTACCACCACCACCCACTAACACCATCACCCACCACTACCACCATCCACCACCATCACTACCACCATGAACCATCACCACCACCACCACCACCGCCCATTACCACCACCACCACCACCACCTCCACAACCACTGCATACACCACCTCCACCACCTCCACCACCTCCACAACCACTGCATACACCACCACCACCACCACCAGCAGCAAGGAATACAAGGCTTACCTTGGTATAATCACTCCTGTAGGTTTCTTCAAGAGAAATCGCAGACATCATCAAACAACTATCACTTACATTATCCACAACTGCAACTGTCACATTTCCTATAAAACTCATGAGGAAATAACCTGAGCCGTTCAATTTAGCCACACCTACCCTTGTTGTAAGACAGTGATGTCAATAGATACCTGGGCATGGCACTATCAACCCAACCCTATTCTCAGCAGCTTGTGGCAGGGAAAGAACTGGTGACGCTACGGGGGTAACAATATATCAAACTATCAATGCATCACGATAGTGGATGTGTAAGTAAACTTAACTATCGCTAGTCACCATCGATAGTACAATGAATCATCAATAGTAACGATAGTTGGCCAACAGGTCAGCCGGGATACTTGTGCCTCACAAAAATAATAAATTTTTATAAACATGCTTTTTCAAGTGCACTTTGTAAAGTTACTTATTTCCTGAGCTAACATAAACAGTCATTGACATAGCAGTCTAATTAAGGTATTCACCATTTTTGTAATCAACTGCATTGAGGCCATATGATTGCTCCACCAACAGGTTATGGTTTATGACTGCATCTATAGCTACTTACCATTCCATCATACTATTGTGATGTTTTCACAATAGTCATGACTCTATCGCCATGGTATTGCAATGCTAATCAAGCTATAAAAGTAGAAGTAAAGGTAAGTTTTCATATTGCGCAGTATCCAGTCCTAAGGACCGCTCAAAGTGCTTCACACTTTACTCCCTGGCAGACCTGTTCAATCGCACACCATCTTGACTTCTGTGGGAACCATTCAGCCATACTGCAATTAATATGCAAAGACTATTATTACACAATTATCCACCACTGTCTATAGCCACGTATTTATACAGCTGAGTGAACTGGAGCAAGGTAGAGTGATCAAATTTGTCCAAAGTTTGACACCACAGCACAGGATTCAAACCCGGGTTCTCTCGATTGAGAGTCTGATGTTCTATTCACTGCGCCACTGTGCTCCTATCGCAAAACTATTGCAATAACAATCCTCTCCCCTCTAGACTGTTTACTTACCGGAGGTGGCTTTGGTCTGGGCAGAGACTTAGATCCACCAGGCATACTGCTGATGCCAGAGACTGAAACAACAACAGAGACTGAAACAATAACAGAGACTGAGATCCACTGGGCATACTGCTGATGCCAGAGACTGAAACAACAACAGAGACTGAGATCCACTGGGCATACTGCTGATGCCAGAGACTGAAACAATAACAGAGACTGAGATCCACTGGGCATACTGCTGACTCCAGCTGCTGAAACAATAACAGAGACTGAGATCCACCAGGCATACCGCTGACTCCAGAGGCTGAAACAATAACAGAGACTGAGATCCACTGGGCATACTGCTGACTCCAGAGGCTGAAACAATAACAGAGACTGAGATCCACCAGGCATACCGCTGACTCCAGAGGCTGAAACAATAACAGAGACTGAGATCCACTGGGCATACTGCTGACTCCAGAGGCTGAAACAATAACAGAGACTGACTGATATCCACCAGGCATACCGCTGACTCCAGAGGCTGAAACAATAACAGAGACTGAGATCCACTGGGCATACTGCTGACTCCAGAGGCTGAAACAATAACAGAGACTGAGATCCACCAGGCATACCGCTGACTCCAGAGGCTGAAACAATAACAGAGACTGAGATCCACTGGGCATACTGCTGACTCCAGAGGCTGAAACAATAACAGAGACTGAGATCCACCAGGCATACCGCTGACTCCAGAGGCTGAAACAATAACAGAGACTGAGATCCACTGGGCATACTGCTGACTCCAGAGGCTGAAACAATAACAGAGACTGAGATCCATCAGGCATACCGCTGACTCCAGAAACTGAAACAATAACAGAGACTGAGATCCACCAGGCATACCGCTGACTCCAGAGGCTGAAACAATAACAGAGACTGAGATCCACCAGGCATACCGCTGACTCCTGAAACTGAAACAATAACAGAGACTGAGATCCACCAGGCATACCGCTGACTCCAGAGGCTGAAACAATAACAGAGACCGAGATCCACTGGGCATACTGCCGACTCCAGAGACTGAAACTATAACAGAGACTTAGACCCACAGCAGTCTGTTATCGCATACATGTAATTCTCTGGAACCTTTGTATATGATCTTTAAGAGTGTTTCAAATTAATTGAATCAAGATGCTTGTAAATCGATTTTTAGCACTTACTCACTCTTGCACGGACACACTCGCACGCACACACACCCGCATACATGCACGCACGCACACACACGCTCACTCACAAATAAAAACAGTGACAAATAACACACACAAGCACACACACACACATCACACACACTGATTGATTGTTTATTTCCAAGTGGAAAATGCATACGTAGAGAACTACACGCAATATACAATACATAAACATTTACACATGGAAATGGGGGAAGACAGAAGTGTTGTACTTATTAATCACTTCCCCCAACACGACCATAACTTGTACAGGTATATATATATATATATATATACATATGTTCATCATTTCCGTTTTATGTGTGTGTATGGTAATTATTAATAAACAAGTGCTTAAGTCTTGTTTTTAGTATTGTTACTGTAGCTGAACTAGTTATTTTTTTATCATAGGAGTTCCTTATTTTAACCCCATATACCGATATACACATAGCTTTCAAAGTTGTGCGAGCATACACGTTTCATTTTTTTACTTTGGCGTGTCAAATGCATTGAATCATGGTTAGTAGCAAAGAATTCTTGAAGGTTATATGGCAACATCTTATTTTTAGCCTTGAACATTACAATAGAAATTCTCAGTTTTATTATGTCAGTCAGTTTAAGTATACCAAAATCGCAAAATAATGTATTAGTATGACATAAAAAAGTCGCATTGTATATTAGCCCGATTACCTTGTGTTCTTCTATAAAATAAAAACACTGTGAACAATAGTTTTATAAGTGCTGCCCCAGACTTCACAGCAGTAACATATATAAGGGAGAAATAGTGAACACTATAATATGAACAGTGAGTTTTTGTCAAGTGTGTATCTTGCTCTGTAGATTATGGCAATAGTTTTTGACATTTTGGATTTAATCATGCTAACGTGCTCCTTCCAGTTGAGCTTATGATCGATAAATACTCCTAAAAACTTACTAACATATAGACAGACAGACAGTATTTATTTTGACCATCATAAGTACATTAACTACAATATAAAATTCATTGTAAGGCCAGGGAGGCTCCCATTAACCCTTTTTATACCAAATACACACTGATGCGTATTTACCAACGTATCCGACTACGTCGCCATTTTGTGGCCATTTTGACTAAATTTATGCCACATGGTTCTGTCATACGATCAGAACAAGGTTACATGGAACTTCCTGCATGCCGGTCGCCATTTAATCAATGTAATTTCAGTGAGTTAGACGTGTTTTTAGACGTGTTTTTAGACGTGTTTTTCGAAAGTGGTTTTGTTGTAAATAATTGATGTTTTAAAATGGCAGACGAATGTGCATCAGACAGTGAAGGTAGTGACATTTCTGGTGTAGACAAGTATATTATGGATGATTTTGATGGCGAAACAGCGGGTGACCCACTGGATAGAGCGCAGGATTATGCTGCTGAGGGCGACGAAGAGACCCAGCCCAGATGGGTATCGAATTTGTTTGGCGAGTCCGATGAAGAGTTCAAAGGTTTTCAACACGACTGGATTAATATTTCGAACTGATGAAAACTGCTCATAAGTTTCATTCTAGTTGTCACAACGGGATGCTTCTTTTAACAAAACGTAGCTATTGTATTTTATACAACTTTTATTGAAGTTGCCTTGTATTCACATAAGAAGCAGTCAAAAAGTTGTGCTGAAGTTCGGGCATGTATTTTGTAAAAAAACATTTCACTCTACTAATTTAAACTTATTATATCGATAGTTGAATAAACAGGTATGCATTATAATCATTGGAATGCTGCGCTTCTTAGCTGTCATTTGGTGTACGACAATTGTATACATACAATGTAGTTGCAGAGAAAAAAAAATTGGAAACACAGCAGGTACTTTTTTAATATCCGTTTTTTTCCAAATGTCCTGGTAACATGGGCATTGTTACTGGGCGGGTGTCTGGGATAAAAAGGGTTAAGACAATATACTCCGTCTATACTCTTATTGTCAATTTTTATATCGATATTTGAATTAATGCAATAGTTTGTGAACAGCATATAGTTTGTTTTAGCTACATTTAAAGACAATCTATTTACTGAAAACCACACATGTAGTTTTTGTAACTCAATGATTATATCCTTGCTGGGCTGCACAGGATCCTTTCCGGAACAAAACATATTAGCATCATCAGCAAACAGTATAAATTTTAATATTGATGAAATATTATACATATCATTTATATACAATAAAAAGAGTTTTGGGCCCAGTATTCAGCCTTGGGGTACTCCACATGTCACTTTTAGTAATTCGGAGTTATAGTCATCAATACTAACATATTGTAGTCTATCAATTAAGTAACTTTTTAGCCATTCATTGGCAATACCTCTAATTCCATAAGCTTCTAATTTACTTAATAGCATATTATTGTCTATTGTGTCGAATGCTTTTTTCAAATCAATAAAAACTCCAATAGTACACTTTTTCTGATCTACAGCCAATGTGATTTCTTCAGTTATTTCTAGAAGAGCCATTGATGTAGACATATCAGTTCTAAATCCATACTGACTGCTAGTTGAAATATTATATTTATCAATAAATTTGTCTAGCCTACTATTAAATAACTTTTCTAAGATTGTTTAGAACTGTGGAAGCAGAGATACAGGTCTGTAGTTAGTATATACAGTTTTCTCACCAGCTTTAAATATAGGGCTCACTTTGGCAATTTTCATTTTATTGGGAAAAACTCCACTTTTGAAAGACCTATAACTTTCTTAACAACGACCATATCTATATTGTCATAACCTGTAGACAACTTGTTTTTAAAGTTGCTGACAATACTTATTATCTAATTTTCATCTACCCCCTCCAGGAACATAGTGTTTTGATTGGTGGTCTGTAAATAATCAAGGACACTTACATTGCCATTTGGTAAATTAATGCCTTTTTGCCAGATTCGGTCCTACATTTACAAAGAAATGATTGAATCCATCAGGAACATCTGTCTTATTTGTAACTGTTACTCCACTACTAATAAATTAGTTTGGGTAACTTGAATGTTGTCGTCTTTTTTATAATTTCAAATAAAACTTTCCAAGTACCTTTTATATTGTTTTTTTCTTTCTCGAGCAGTTTATTACAATACACTTTCTCACTAAATCTAATAGAGGTAAGTTTATTTTTGTATTTGTTATACCTACATTCAGCTTCTTTGGTCCTAAGCTTTAAACACATTTTTTGGGGGGCAAACATTTTGTAAGCCTCTTGTTACCCAAGGTTTGTTCTTGGGCATATAGGTATTAGCACATATTTTTTTAATAGGACAATTTTTATTATACACTTGTGTGAATGTATTTACAAATATATCATAAGCCACATCAGCATCTGTTTCATTTAATACACTCTCCCAGTTTATTAAAGATCATTTTTAGAGATTCTTTGCAGCTGTCAGTCAATTTTCTTACATAGGTAAACGTCTTACTAGTAGAAGTTGTTGTTAAATTTGCATAATTACATATACAAAATACAGGTAGATGATCATTTATGTAATTTATCATTAACCCACTAGTGATATCAATGTCCAATTCATTTGTAAAGATGTTATCAATTAAAGTTGCACAGCATTCAGTAATTCTGCTTGACTTGTCAATTAGTGGATATATACCTAAACTGAACAGTTGTTATTATTGTATTTTAACAGATCTATATTAAAATCTCCACATAGGAATATTGTTTTTTTAGTATTCTTAATTCTTTTGATCATCAATTCAAGTTGATTAGTGAACATGTCAACATTAGTTCCTGGTGCTCTATAGATACTACTAACAATTATATTGTATTTCTTGTTTATACACAATTCTACCGTGACACATTCTAAAACGTCATCAATCATTACAGACATAGTATCTATAACCTTAAATGGAATCAAATCTTTTACATAGATAGCTACTCCACCAACTTTCTTATGTTTTGTAGTTCTGTGTATAACTCTATATCCAGCCAGTAACATATTGGAACAATCTTCAGATTCTAACCATGTCTCAGATATCACAATAATATCAAACGGTATTTTTAGTTCATATACGTAATCTCTAATTTGATCAAAATTGGTGATAAGGCTTCTGGCATTAAAGTGGATGAATGCAAAGCCTGTCCTCATCGTTTCATTCTTAAGAAATTTTTATTCAGTGTAGTCGTCACATTTTGTATAAATATTGCTATAAAAGTTATTGTTTGGATCAATTTCATTTTCAAAATCACAACGGTTGTATTCCGAAATATTAAAGGATTTAAAATTGAAAGTTGAACATTACTCATGTAAATGGCACATATTAGCATCCAGTTCAGTGTGTATATACTTTAGCTCATCATCGCTAATGTCATAAAAAGGAAGAACCTTGGTACATTCGTTACAATAAAAGTAGAATATGTTTTTACCTACGTTTGATAGCTGATTTTTTGTTAAATGTGTTTGTCTCCAGTGAGTTGATATTTTGCACATAGAACATTTTAGTTTTTTTGCAGCCATAATGAGTAGTTATAGTTACACATGTCCGAATCAGTCCAATATCATCTAGAAGTCCATATAGAGGCGTGTGTCCTGGATCTTCTGCTCCGCCCAGGCCAATTTGAAGAGGTCACGGGGTTGTCTAGTGCAGACCTGCCTACCCCAAAAACTTCCTGTCAGTAATGCATCTTCCCATTTACACTGATTTTCAGGAATATAGGCTTCCTGTCAGTAATTCAGAACTGTGTCAGATATTGGTCGCCGGGGGGGGGGGGGGGGGGGGGGTAGCGACAGGTCAAAACCATTATACTTACGCTGTCACCAACATCAGCCAACACTCTCTATCTAACCTACTCAACTCTAGAATTATAAATGATAGACAGGGGGGTGGGGTAGCGACCGACCAAAACCATTACATCACGCCGTTATCGACATCGCCTACACTCTAGTGACTGTATGATAGGCTGTAAATGATAGACTAAACTCCTCAATAAATACACTAACTTAGTCTCAGTACAGTCAGTTGGCCTAACACTACAAGTACAACACTCACTACATTTTTGCATTACACGTTTCTTTTCGGTTGGCGGTGGCGTTGTTTCGCTGTCATCCATCATTTCGTGCAGCGTGACTTCGTTTTGTTTGATCGCGGAAATGCCAATTTGTCATAACGTTGTTTCCTATTGGTTAGATTACGACCAGACTCAGTGAATGAAAAACCATGTCACAACATGCTGCATACATATGCTGCCACCTGTTGATTATAGTAGAAACTAAATTTTTGTGATTGGCAAACATGGTGACAGTCCGTAATATTTTCATCCCTCGCCGTAATACCGTAATTTGACAATCCGGAATGGTAGGCAGGTCTGCTAGTGTTACCTTCCCCACCCGGCCGTTTTCCAAAACAATGCACTGTATCCTGCCGTCACGTGTGAATGCGTGTTTGGCGTTGTTGTCTTGTTTCACCTCTCGTAGAAGTGCGCTGTGCAATGAGATTAGATCTTCAAAGATCAGTTTTGGTCCTGCTATTTCTTTCCGTTCTTCACAAATTTGGCAATGACTGCCCTAGCTCGTCCAGGCACACGCTGATGTCTTCCTTTGCAACGTCTACACCGATCTTGCGGCACGTATTGATAATCAGTTCTGCAGTGTCTGCCAGGGGTGGGTTCTGGTAACCCTATGATTTTAATGTTCTCGCGCCGGCTATACTGCTCAAGTGCATCGAGATGCCACTTTTGTTTTTGCACTTCGTTTCTCATTTTGCTCATGCCATCATTCTTTGTTTCTTCCAGTTCTTTCATCCTGGCTTCTAGTCTTTTTATCTTTTCGTCTTTCTCAGCATTGTTTTGTTCGAGTTTTTTTACAAGTTGTAGGATTTCTGTGATTTCAAGTTTCGAGTTCATTAGTTCATCTAGCTTGTTGGTTATGTGGGTCTGTTCCATTTCAACTCGGCGAGTTTGTCTGACTTTGTAACATCAGTTTCGGATTGTTTTGTTCGAGGCATTGTAGCACGGGCGATCAAGCGCAGCCGGATTTCCGACGGGTTGTCGAGTGTTTGTCAAAGTCCGTGGTCACTTGGTGGAACTCACACCTTTCAACCTCAGTCTATGTCTATGTCTATATAATAATTGGCAAAAACCATACGGTCATTACGCCAATATAGGGGACGGGGGGCATATGGCATAGCCCTACAGGGAATTTTTAGAGTCGTCTGCCCAGCCTAGATTTAAAAGTATCCACCGTGGCTGCAGACACAACTGTTTCGGTTAGTCCGTTCCAGTTCCTTACTGTTCTATTAAAAAAGCTGTTAGCATAAACCTGAGTCCTTGCCGGCACCTGAATAAATCGTTCACTGTGGCCACGAGTGTTGTTGATTGAGTGAACGAGGTGGCTCGGCAAAGGAAGGGCTATTTCTCCATGTACAGATTTATAGAACATTGCTAGGCGGCTGACCTCTCTGCGGCGCTCTAGGGACTCCCACTTGAGTGTTTTCATCATTAATGTTACGCTGCTTTCCCGACTGTTGTTACCCATTACAAATCTCGCTGCTCGTCGCTGTATTTTCTCAAGTTCGTTAATATTTTTTTTGGTGTAAGGATCCCAAGCAGCACTCGCGTATTCGAGATTAGGGAGGACTAGTGCAAAGTAAGCCGATTGTTTAGTTTTCTCTGAGCATTTATACAGATTTCTCTTGATAAAACCTAATATACGGTTAGATTTGGCAGATAGGTGGGATATGTGAGTGTTCCATCTGAGGTCATCAGAGAACTCCACACCTAGGTACGGGTGATGGTGTACAATTCCCAGGCTGTCTCCATTGATGGTATACTGAGATCAGTGGATAGTTCTCTTCTTGGTGATATGCATAACTGAGCATTTATTGATATTAAAATGCATCTGCCAGGTTGCAGACCAGTCCACCAGCCTATGCAGGTCGGACTGGAGGGCTTCTACGTCATTACTGTCATTGATACACCTGTATAGAATACAATCGTCGGCAAAAAGCCGGATATTAGAGGTGATCCCCTCTCCTATATCATTGACATATAATAAAAAAAGAAGTGGGCCCAGTACAGTGCCCTGTGGTACCCCAGACTCGACCGTCACTTCTTCTGACGACTCGCCATCTACTACTACATTCTGCTTTCTGTCAGTTAGCCAATTTGAAATCCAGTTGGTGACTCCATCACTGACCCCGTAATACTGGAGTTTTCCCATAAGGCGTGCATGAGGCATGGTGTCAAAGGCCTTAGAAAAGTCCAGTATTAGGAGATCAGTTTGGTGGCCGTTATCTATATTCTTTGCAATGTCTTCTGTGGCACCAATTAATTGTGTCTCACATGAATGTTTATTCCTGAACCCATGCTGGTACTCTACGATGATGTTATTAGAGTCCAGATGGTCCATTATGTTGCTGTAGATAATGTGTTCAAATAGCTTGCAGCATACTGATGTGAGGGATACTGGCCTATAGTTTGCTGCGATTGATTTGTCACCCTTCTTGAATACTGCTGATATATTAGCATGTTTCCAGTCAAGGGGGACCTCACCCGTGTCGATGGATTGTTGGAATATTCTAGCCAGGCAAGGTGCAATTTGATCAGCTGTCTCCATTAAAATTTTGTTTGGGATTGCGTCAGGGCCATGCGCTTTGCCGGGCTTCAGTCTGAGTAACAGCTTGTGTACTCCATGTACAGTGACTGTGATTCCCGGCATTGCGGAATATGGTGACTGAGGCATGACTGGGATGTTGACAAGATCTTCCTTTGTGAAGACAGTTTGGTACTGCTTTGACAGTATATCTGCTTTCCCCTTACTAGACGAAACCAGGTGATTATTGTGGTCTTTCAGTGATGGTATACCAACAAAGTCCTTTCTTATATTTTTGACGTATGACCAAAATTTCTTAGGGATTGACCTTTCTTCATTACACTCGACGTCAAGCATGCTATCAATATAGTTATGATACGCAGCGGTTAGCTCTGTTTTTACATGTGTCCGGAGCTTTCTGAAGACAGCCCAATCCTGATTGTTTTGTGTCTTTTTTGCTTTGTTATATAGTCTCTGTTTCTTGCGGATTAGTCTGTGGATATGTCTTGTCATCCATGGAAGATTATTCCTAGTTGATAGTTTCTTTGTGGGAATGAATCTGTTCATGCTATCCAGTACAATTAATTTAAACATATTCCAATTCTCATTAACTGATCGCAAATTGAAATCCTCTCCAAACAAGTTTATATTAAATTCATCTAACTCTTTTTTAATGGCACCAATGTTTGCTCGTTTATATATATAAACGGTTCTGGCTTTCTTCTTGTTCATTGGTACTTTCATGTCGAGATCGGTGGTGACAATGTCATGGTCGCTAATTCCGTTGATAGTAGAGATATTTCTGAACAGGTTAGGGTTTGTGGTAAGAATCAGGTCCAGTATATTGTTGAGGCGTGTTGGTATTCTGACCACTTGGTCCAATGAAAAGTCATTGCAGATATCAATCAGCTTCTGACTCATACCATTGCCATACTGGGGGTTTCTGATCACCGACTTGGTTTCCCAGTATATGCCCGGCATATTAAAATCACCCCCCAAAACAATGTTTGCCGCTGGATATTTCGAGCTAATACGGCCTAGCGAATTCTCCAGACCAGATAGTGCATCGATAGTGGAGTTAGGTGGTCTATAATATGATCCCACTATCAGGGTCCGGCACCCGAACACCTGTATTCTTGCCCATACAGTTTCACAGTCAGAGTCAAACTCGGGCATCCCCGACGAAATAAAACAATTCTTTATGGCAACGAATACTCCTCCACCATTCCTGTCTCGGTCTTTTCGATAGACATCGTATCCTGGATGGAAGATTTCTCCATCAGACACCGATGCATCTACGTGCGACTCTGTGCCAATCACTACATCGGGACCCTCGGCCTCCACAGTACTCATAAACTGGGTGCGTTTATCTGTGCTTAGTATGCTGTTGCAGTTAATGACCATAATCTTAATTGGTTTTGATTTAGGCTTGTTGGTTGGTTTGTTCCGGTTTGTAGGTTCGGACTCAGAGTCTGCAATGTTGTCACCATTTTCAGACACTGAGTCTGACAAGTCATATGGGTTAGGGTCACTTAATATGGAGCTGTCGTTAAAAAAAGGAGTTTGAGAAATTTGGTAATGAACAGTGAGTGCAGTACCAGCTGACATTAGAATGTTGTAAATGGTGATACTCTTTGGGTGATACCCCGCAACAACCAATGTGGATCCATGTGTCGCATTCGTCACAACACATAGCACGATGATTTCTGGCAACAGCCTTCTTACATACTCCACATGGATACTTAACTGGTCCGGGGTTCAACTGTATATCACCCGAGATCAGTAGTGCAAGTAACAGATAAGTGGACATTGTTCGCTGGTTCGCAGATGGATATCGTGACTGTCTGTTCACGACACGCTTGATGTACATATCAGCTCCAAACAGCAAAGCTGTCTGGATCCTCCTCTCACCCACAAACTGGAATCCAGCATTTATATTATCAGGAAGTGATGCTGATGTAAAACCATTACCATGTCGAAGACCCGCCATGAATGCGACCATCAGTATGAAAGCTGTTGTTACCCGTAGGTCCATCTTATGGTGACAAGTTTCCTGCCAATTTTCAGGTAGTTTAAAATGTGTTAAAAAATAAATTAAATAAATAAATTATGCCGCTGTACGACTGTCCAGATACTCCGACATAAATAGTGAAGGCTTAACAACAATACAAAAAATAAAAACAATATGGTGTAGATTTTAAAATGTTGAAAAATAAAATGTACTTACAATAAAATGTTCAATGCTGTTATAGGATTTCACAAAAGAAACCAGTTGCAAGCCAAGTCTCTCCCTCTCTCTTTTATTAATTAACCTATGTTATATTATGATCAATGCAATTGAAAGATTTCGCACAGGTATCAGGTTAAATGATCTATTTAAATTTCAAGTGCAGACAAGACGTCTTTATTATATAGTGCAGCTAACAAGGGATTTTTACCCAGGGCGACTCCGGGTTTTAAAAGACGTCCTGTGCGAAAAGCCTGTTAGTATAAAGGTATATTGGTGCTCCTATTAGATTTGGCAATCAATTAGTTAGCAGCCTGACCTGCGCGTTTCTATATGGATGGAGCTATACGTACTATAGCCTTTGTTTACACGAAGTGTACAGTTGAGGCAGGAAATACACGCTCAGCGAGACTTAAGAATACTAAATGCGGTAGAAATAAGGCTCTAGTTGCGAGTAATTTAGTTTATTCTGAATGCAGCCGGAGTAAATAAAATTATTTTGAAAACCAGCACTATTGTTTCAGTTGACTTTGGGGGGTTTGTGTTATGCACGCTTTCCAACTCAGTGTTTACAATTTACGCCATCTTGTTATGCCAATCAATGTCGTGACTTGTTGCTAAGGAAGCCAGTGTACTAAAACCGTATTTAGAAACTTTCGAACACAAATATCACCATGCGGCTAAATCTAGATATTGTTGTAGATGTATATAATCAAGTTAAAACAAATCAAAATATGTTGATCTCGAGATTAATGCAATAGCTGTCGGAACGAACGAAAAGAAATGACCACACCTGACGCATGCGCAGATCCGTCAGTGCATGCAAGCGGTCCAGTACACAAACATTGTGCACGGTCAAGCGTGACCGTTGTTCATCTAAGCAGTTCCCGCCAATTATTCATTGTCAACGAGCGATAATACATCAATGTAGGCAGTATTTACTATTTTCACTCACAGTGTCAATATGTGGACAGATGTTACATTGACAACATCTGGCTTATGTTGTCAGTTCACATGGTGGACGACATGAAGATCGCATCAATGAGGATAGCACAAATGTTCTAAATCAGATGAGGCGATACAGGTGAACTTGTGTTGTCAACAATGAGGTGAATTATACTGACTGAATTGCCTGAAGTTAAGCGGACACAAGCCAGGTGTCGACAGAAGTGTGACGTATAATTAAATTACATAAGACTCAGAATGACAGGAGACTAACAGGAAAACTGACACCGCAGTGACACTGCTGTCAGTGACAATGGACACCGGTTACAGCTAACTGTTGACGATGGTGAACATGATCACACGCTCACACACACACACGCACACACACACACAGACACACACACACACACACACACACACACACACACACACACACACACACACACACACACACACACACACACACACACCACAGTTTTATAGAGACATACTTTATACCCTCTCCCGCCTAGTCCTACCGTCATTGTGTATGGATGTGGTCGACACGGTCCTTTGCATGGTTCTGTCTGCCTTCACCTCACCCTCTATGTACTCGTAGAGTCCAGAGTCCATGTCTGACCCTTCGTCATCCACCTTCTTCTTGAAAGTGTTCAAGTCTTCAATATACTTCCTGGTACAAAATACCACCATTTAATTACCAGGTTCTTTAAAACTACTTAAGAATCAAACATTAGCAACAAGTTCTTCAATTTTTTTTTTTTTTTTTCCTTATACATTGTATGCGTTTTGAATGTGTGCAATATACACATTCATCTGATAAATTATGTAATGTGATTAACAAAAATATATATTTAGGAGATACAAGTTTCTTAACTTCAAACAACATTATATTATATACATACACGTGGTCTATATATGTCACAACAAAATCGTGTTGAGGCGATTGCAGACTATACTGTTTCTTTGAATAAAACACATTTGAATTTGAAACTGCACTGGTCTGTGCTCTCCCTGCGCACAATTATATGTGTGGAAACAGTGAAGCTGATGACGTTTCAGTGCTATTTGAAGTGTTTTGGACCACAAAGTATCCTCGGCCAGCACCCTCATGGTCTTCGACACTGCAGTCAAGGGCTGGGTGAAAAACACCAAATAGACCCACCATCTTGAAAAAATTGTTTTTATCCATCTTCTTTTAAATCCGACCCACGCATGTGCGTACTGCGGATTATTCCTCTGCACAGAGGTCACTACACTGATATGGAAGAAGAAAACACTTGAACTTACCTGCCCTTTGTGGGCGGAACATTTGCCACGTACAACTCCTTCTTGAATTCGATCATCCACAACTAAAATAAATAAGAACACTATAAATAAATAAATAAAGCATAATAAAATAAAGAGGGCATTAGGTGTGGTCGCATAAAGAGGGCATTAGGTGTGGTCGCATAAAGAGGGCATTAGGTGTGGTCGCATAAAGAGGGCATTAGGTGTGGTCGCATAAAGAGGGCATTAGGTGTGGTCGCATAAAGAGGGCATTAGGTGTGGTCGCATAAAGAGGGCATTTGTCCATTGAGTTCATTGAAATAAATAAATATAACACATCTGTATAAGGAAGCTGGTAATGGATGCCAGATAGGTCCAATTATTTTCATAAAATATGTCTGAAATGAGACGTATAAAAACATTAAAGTGAAGAGATTTTTAAAAATGGGCCAAGTGACCCTGAAGTCCTTTGGACTAATACGTCTATATGTGACCCCGGCTGACCAAATGAGTGATAAGTCGGAAAAATTGTAACATTGTTTTCTTACATCCTTGTAAAGGTTTGGTAGGGTGCTTTACACGGTTTCAAAAATTATGACTGCTACAAAAATTGGCGAAGTTATGGAGCATTGAACATGGTAGGGTTCAAAAAGTGAAAATGAAGAAAACGGCTGTTGAAGTTTTACATTATATATGTAAATGGATTGCATGGAAATATTACATGCACAACATTCAAATGTGGCACACAGTATGTAATATGTATGTTATGTTGCAATGATACACTGGAAGTACAAATGTGCTGCTCCAAAAACTTATCAAGTTATGCCAGATTATGTCTTCATATGTAAAACTAAGAGGACAGATTATCTGAGAGCAAAATGTAGACTCACTGTTTGACACAGTTTAAAACCTACAGGCAACTGTCCAGTTTAACAGGGGTCTAGTGGCTTAATGCTGTCTGTTGACACAAGCTACTGCCAGTGACCAATTACAGATTAGTCACAGTTTCCATCAAACAATATCAGGCAGAGAATCTTAGCTCCACAGCTGGGTGTAATACACAACCAGAGCCACCACTGATTCATGGTCAAGTAGATTAGCTCAATGCACCAACTAAGACAATACACAACACTGTGAGTGACAGTGTCCAGAGTGAGGCCTAAGTAGTGTCCTCATTGCTGAATAGATCAATTAAACCTGCCAAGTGAGTGACATTCTGCACAAGTGTTCATTAATCCTTAGTGATTGTTCAGAACACCAGACTGACCACATACCTAAACAAAGCGAATGTAATAGGTGAAGAACAGGCAGTGTTCAAATAGGGGTATTGGTTGAATTGTATTTGTCTCGACGCAAAAGGCTTTATTGTGCCTTCATCGATTATAAGAAAGCATTTGATTTAGTAGACCGGTCCTCACTGTGATCTAAGATAATTTCATGCGGTATTAATGGTAATGTGTTGAAAGTTGTATACAACATGTACAAAAATGCTAAATCATGTATAAATCAGGGCCAGGCTGTGCAGCCTTCTTCTCATGTGATGTAGAGGTATGGCAAGGAGAAAACTTGTGTCCTTTATTATTTGCTATTTACCTGAATAATGTTGAACACTGTTAGTCACAATTATAACGGACTTGACATGGCAGCTGGTGAAATTTACAACAACCTTAATGATGATGATGTAGAAAATGTTTGTTCTACTATATGCTGATGACACTAGAATGATTCAATCAAATACCGATTTCTTGCTTGTGTATAGCGGAACTATGTCAACTCTTCTAATGGTTGACATTTGGTTGTTTCAGGTGTCAACTATATTGTGAATCTGTAATTATTAGTCTATATTGATACAATTGATGTACACAGTACCATGTCTACACAAGGCATGGCAAGCGTAAACAGAACAGTAGAATGCATTTGATATCAATAAAGTGTAGGATCTTTCACTCTATCAATTATAGAAAATCAATAGTTTTGAAGATACAGTTTAAAAGTTTTAAGCAACTGTTCAGTCTAACAGGGGTCAAGTGTGTCTACTCTGCCTGGGCCCTGTGACCAATTAAAGATTAGTCAGGGTCTCAATGGAAGAATAGCACTAGGCTGCAGAGTTTAGTCATTCTGCTGGCTTTCTGGCAAATTAAACAAAATCTACTGTTGGGGATGGTCTCAAGGGCCCTTCTCAAAACCACATCACTAGATAATGTAAAACTTTTGTACTTTGGGGGCCCCTTAGAATGATTAAATCAAATACAGATTTATTGTATATAGTGGCAGCACCCTAAGATACATCTATGCAAAATTTGAAAAACAAGTTGCTGAACAGTTTTTCCCTCCCTCCCTCCCTCCCTCAATTACTCATGAGTCATGACCACATAAAAGTGGAAACATGACAGAATTGCTTAGTTTTTACCTGCATCTCACGCTCTGACGAACACGCGAAGTATCGCAGCTTGGACATGTCATTGCTGTGTTCCAGTCGGAAAGCCCACGCCGTAACGTCTGGGCGAGTCTCTTGTGCTCGCAATACCCTGTGGTAACACAGTAACACTGTAACATTAACACTGTAACTGTAACAATGTAACTCTAATAATATAACTGTAACATTTATCCATAACCTTGTAACAGTAACATATTAACAGGAACACTGTATCAACAATATCATAACCATAACAGTGTAACAGTGTAAATATAACAATGTAACAGTAACAATGTAACCGTAATAATGTAACAGTAAAATTGTAACAACATTGTAACCATAACATGTAACAGAAACACATTTAAAGTGCCATCCTCAATTCGTTTGACCCATCATGGATAAATCTGTAATATAATTGAATACTTGTCATACGACTGAATAAATGAGTGCATGCTTTTGTTAAAATTATTGAAAGAATTCACTTTGATCATTATATTGGATAACTTTTCAACATTTTGCACTTTAGGCCAAATTTTGACTGGGCCTGGTGGAACTTTTGTGAAATGATTCTTAAACGAAACAAAAAAACAAGAACTAAGAAAATTAAGATAGTCATGCAAAACCTATGACACTTGGTGTAAACATCGTAGATTACTAGGAAGTATTAAATAAGGTTCGCAATGAAAAAGTTAATTCTTTTATGAAAAAACTAGTTAAGTTATCTGACCCAGCATAGCACAGTAAGAACAGGAGTCATAACTCCAAAGGTTCTGTGTGTATATAGTTTATTGTACAGTTGGCTAAATAAATGTCTGTCGGTCTGTCTGTCTGTCTGTCTGTCTGTCTGTCTGTCTGTCACTTTTAAACTTGGCTGATAATCTTCCAGGGTTCACCTTTGACCCCATGAAGGAGCCACAACACAAGGCTCCAGAGCATGCCTGCTGAATGTCAGTCCTATGCATGTGAAATGACTGGGTGATACTGGCAACAACCTCGACAATGTCCTGACCTGCACTGCCACCCAGTGGTCAGACTGAAGTTTACAACAGACATTGGGATGATTGGTTGTACGTCACTGCATTTATTTGGTGCCTGGTTGTCAAGGTGATCCGCCACCATGACTATATACAATCGAATGCTGTGCATTGTCTACCATGAGACTAAAAAAATGCAGCGGTATTTTGATGGAAAGTCCCACTACCAAAGCCTGACAGTAGTATGCAAGTTCTTCAGATAACTGAGCAAAGATGCACAGCTGAGAAAATAGTGGACTCTTTCCTTTGTTTGACTGCCTCAGACACTGACGTGCCTTCTTGCAGTTGCTGGGTATAGCCCACCAAGGGCCATCACTAGGATACGAGACCGGATGTCACGTAATCACTAATCGACCCAATTACATTACACAAAAAGTAAGAAGCTGATGCTATATTTCCCAAATATCTGATGTTAATGCTATGATATTACCTGTTGAAGTTGAGCAGAAGAAAGGCCTCCGAGGGAGCGGTGCTGTTCTCATTCTTGTAGATGTACACACAACCTTTGGTTAGCACTACGTATTTGTTAAACCCTGCAAAACAATATAAACACTCAAAACAGCTTAATACCAAGTCTAAAAGTCATTATAGTAAATAAAATACTGATTAAAATTGAATGTTTTTCGAAGTGCTCTTAAAAAGCTGCCTCCTAGTAATAACTGATCGGCATATGATGATGATCCCACGAACTAGTAAAAGATCCAGTGAATATAATTAATATTACATTTAATGTCACCTATATCATAAATGGTAGTATATCCACAACATCACAGCTCCTGGACTTTGTCCACACTAAAGGCCTATTTACACGGTACCAGCTGGATGTGTGGGGATATCTAGCAAACCATACTTACATGGTACCAGCTGGATGTGATGGGATATCTAGCAAACCATACGTACATGGTACCCGCTGGATGTGAAGGGATATCTAGCAAACCATACTTACACGGTACCTGCTGGATGTGAGGGGATATCTAGCAAACCATACGTACATGGTACCCGCTGGATATGAGGGGATATCTAGCAAACCATACTTACACAGTACCCGCTGGATGTGAGGGGATATCTAGCAAACCATACTTACATGGTACCCGCTGGATGTGAGGGGATATCTAGCAAACCATACTTACATGGTACCCGCTGGATGTGAGGGGATATCTAGCAAACCATACTTACATGGTATCCGCTGGATGTGAAGGGATATCTAGCAAACCATACTTACATGGTACCCGCTGGATATGAGGGGATATCTAGCAAACCATACTTACACAGTACCCGCTGGATGTGAGGGGATATCTAGCAAACCATACTTACATGGTACCCGCTGGATGTGAGGGGATATCTAGCAAACCATACGTACATGGTACCCGCTGGATGTGAAGGGATATCTAGCAAACCATACTTACATGGTACCAGCTGGATGTGAAGGGATATCTAGCAAACCATACTTACATGGTACCCGCTGGATATGAGGGGATATCTAGCAAACCATACTTAAACAGTACCCGCTGGATGTGAGGGGATATGTAGCAAACCATACTTACATGGTACCAGCTGGATATGAGGGGATATCTAGCAAACCATACTTACACCGTACCAGCTGGATGTGAGGGGATATCTAGCAAACCATACTTACATGGTATCAGCTGGATATGAGGGGATATCTAGCAAACCATACTTACATGGTACCCGCTGGATATGAGGGGATATCTAGCAAACCATACTTACATGGTACCCGCTGGATATGAGGGGATATCTAGCAAACCATACTTACACAGTACCCGCTGGATGTGATGGGATATCTAGCAAACCATACTTACATGGTACCAGCTTGGATATGAGGGGATATCTAGCAAACCATACTTACATGGTATCAGCTGGATGTGAAGGGATATCTAGCAAACCATACTTACACAGTACCCGCTGGATGTGATGGGATATCTAGCAAACCATACTTACATGGTATCAGCTGGATGTGAAGGGATATCTAGCAAACCATACGTACATGGTACCAGCTTGGATATGAGGGGATATCTAGCAAACCATACTTACACAGTACCCGCTGGATGTGATGGGATATCTAGCAAACCATACTTACATGGTATCAGCTGGATGTGAAGGGATATCTAGCAAACCATACGTACATGGTACCAGCTTGGATATGAGGGGATATCTAGCAAACCATACTTACATGGTACCAGCTGGATATGAAGGGATATCTAGCAAACCATACGTACATGGTACCAGCTTGGATATGAGGGGATATCTAGCAAACCATACTTACATGGTACCAGCTGGATATGAAGGGATATCTAGCAAACCATACTTACATGGTACCAGCTTGGATATGAGGGGATATCTAGCAAACCATACTTACATGGTACCAGCTGGATATGAGGGGATATCTAGCAAACCATACTTACATGGTATCAGCTGGATGTGAAGGGATATCTAGCAAACCATACTTACACAGTACCCGCTGGATGTGATGGGATATCTAGCAAACCATACTTACATGGTATCAGCTGGATGTGAAGGGATATCTAGCAAACCATACTTACATGGTACCAGCTTGGATATGAGGGGATATCTAGCAAACCATACTTACACAGTACCCGCTGGATGTGATGGGATATCTAGCAAACCATACTTACATGGTATCAGCTGGATGTGAAGGGATATCTAGCAAACCATACGTACATGGTACCAGCTTGGATATGAGGGGATATCTAGCAAACCATACTTACATGGTACCAGCTAGATATGAAGGGATATCTAGCAAACCATACGTACATGGTACCAGCTTGGATATGAGGGGATATCTAGCAAACCATACTTACATGGTACCAGCTGGATATGAAGGGATATCTAGCAAACCATACTTACATGGTACCAGCTGGATGTGAGGGGATATCTAGCAAACCATACGTACATGGTACCCGCTGGATGTGAAGGGATATCTAGCAAACCATACTTACATAGTACCAGCTGGATGTGAGGGGATATCTAGCAAACCATACGTACATGGTAACAGCTTGGATATGAGGGGATATCTAGCAAACCATACTTACACGGTACCAGCTTGGATATGAGGGGATATCTAACAAACCATACTTACACGGTACCAGCTTGGATATGAGGGGATATCTAACAAACCATACTTACACGGTACCAGCTTGGATATGAGGGGATATCTAACAAACCATACTTACACAGTACCAGCATGGATATGAGGGGATATCTAACAAACCATACTTACATGGTATCAGCTTGGATATGAAGGGATATCTAGCAAACCATACTTACATGGTACCAGCATGGATATGAGGGGATATCTAACAAACCATACTTACACAGTACCAGCATGGATATGAGGGGATATCTAACAAACCATACTTACATGGTACCAGCTTGGATATGAAGGGATATCTAGCAAACCATACTTACATGGTACCAGCTTGGATATGAAGGGATATCTAGCAAACATTCTGTGAAATTTGGTCTGTTTTCGTATCCAGCCACTGTGCGTGACATCTCCAATGGTGAGGAGGTCTTGACACCCTGTAACACAAAGACTGCCAACTCAACCCAAATACTTTGGTGACTACCGGTATTACTACATTACAGTCTTCTGCCTAGGTTGAATTTCCAGGGTGTTATGCCCTGCCATTTTTCAGTGACACCCTGGTACCAAAAAAGGCAAAATGAACGCCCTGCCATTTTTAAATGACCTTACCTTACCTATCCTCTTCGGGCCTTGTGGCCCATAAGGCTGCTGTGCGACTTCGCCACCTCGCCCTGTCAACGGCTATGTGTCTGGCTTTGCTCCATGTTGCCCAGCCCAGTTGCTTCCGTTCTTTTTCCACTGTGGTTCTCCACGTTGTTTTTGGTCGACCAACTTTTCTTGTTCCTTCCGGCGTCCATGTCAGTGCTGTCAGGCAGTGGTTTTGGGCCTTCTTTCTCAGCACATGCCCGATCCAATTCCACCTTCTTCTCTGTACTTCTGTGCTGATCTTCTCTTCTGCTGTTATGTTCTCAATGTCTTTGTTCGAAATTATTACTGGCCATCTAATTTTTTAAATTCTTCTGAGACAGTTAAAATGGAAAATGTCAAGTTTTTTGTTGTCGCATTTGTTTACTTTCCATGTTTCACATCCATACAGTAACACTGATTTGACCAGAGTATTGTATAATCTGAGTTTAGTTTTTAATGTGTACACATTTGAGTTCCATATCTGCTTGAGTTTCATGAATGATGTCCTTGCTTTTCGTATTCTGTTGTTAATATCGTCATCCCCTCCTCCTTGCTTGCTGACGTTTGCGCCCAGGTATGTATATTTCTCTACTTCATTCAGTTGTTGATCATCAATCTCTATTCTGTTGTTGCATTTGCTGTTGATCCTCAGTACTTCAGTTTTCTTTATATTGATTTTTAGGCCAGTTTTTGATGCGAATGCATTCATTTTTGTTGCCTTTGCTTGCATGTGTCTGTAACTTGATGACATAAGCGCAATGTCATCTGCAAAGTCCAAGTCTTCAAGTTTTGACATGAATCTCCATCTTATCCCTGTGTTGTTTTCTTCAGTTGTTTTCCTCATTATCCAGTCGATTACCATCAAGAAAAGAAATCCGGACATTACGTCTCCTTGCTTAACTCCAGTTTTTACCTTGAACCACTCAGATTGTTCACCTTCATCTAACACTGCACATTCACTGTCCTCGTACAAAATCTGGACCATTCTGATTATCTTGTATGGGATTCCATAGCTCGCCATGATTTCCCAAAGGCTCTCTTGGTGTACAGAGTCAAATGCCTTTTCGAAGTCTACAAAAGTTACATATAGCGTTGCTTGCCATTCCACTACCTGTTCTATTATGTTTCGAAGGATGAATATCTGCTCAACTGTGCTTCGTCCTCTTCTGAAACCTGCTTGTTCATCTCTCAACTTGTTGTCAACTCCATCTCTTATTCTGTCTATTATCACTCTTCCGAACACTTTACTAGGGACAGATGTTAGAGTAATACCTCTCCAGTTTCCGCACTCTGTAAGGTTACCTTTCTTTGGTATTTTAACAATCAGTCCTTGTTTCCACGTCTTTGGTACTTTTTCTTGTTCCCAAATTGTTTTGAATAAGCTTAGAAGCCAATTCTCTGTTGTCGCCATGTCTGCTTTCAACAATTCTGCTGTAATGTCATCTTTACCTGCAGCTTTCCCATTCTTTAGCTTCCTCAGTGCTGATCTAATCTCTGTTTTTGTTATAGAGTCTGTGCTGATTTCATCTATGATTGGATCTAATTCAATATCTATAACGGGGTCATCGGGCATAGGTCTATTAAGGACTTCTTCAAAATGCTCCTTCCATCTTGTCCGCTTGGCTGGTCCTTCAGTTATTAGGTTTCCAGATTTGTCTTTTACTGCATTCGCTGTTTTGTGTTTGTCGTTACTAAGTGTCTTTGTGATGTTGTAGACTTCTTTCATCCTTCCATTCCCGGCTGCTTTCTCTGCTTCTGCAGCCAGGTTGTCTACCCACTTTCTTTTATCTTGTCTCATGTTTTTCTTTACGTCTTTGTCTTTTTGTTGATACTTATCCTTGTAGCTCTGCTTTATCCTTTCTGACTTTGCTTGTTCCATGTTGTTCTTTAGTCGTTTCCTGTCTTCTACCAGTTCCCATGACCCTTTGCTGATCCATGGTTTTTGTCCTCTCTTTTTGTAACCCAGTACTTCTTTGGCTGTTTCTTTGTAGGCCACCTCGAATTCTTGCCATTTTCTCTCAACAATGTCATTATCTGTCTCGGCGTAATCCTGTAGTACATCATATCTGTTCCGTAGCTTCAATGAGAATTGCATTTTTATGGTTGGTTGTTGCAGCTTGATTGTGTCGAATTTCTTTCTGTTCTCACTGGTCTTTTGCTTCCTCTTTAGCTTCAGCCTGATCTTCGAGCGCACTAACTGATGGTCACTCGCAATGTCTGCCCCCCTCATCACTCTAGTGTCCATAACTGATGTTCTGTGCTGCCTGCTCACTAGCACATGGTCAATTTGGTTTTTGGTTCGCCCTCCTGGAGATGTCCATGTCTGCTTATGGATGCGTCGGTGTGGAAATATGGTTCCTGTTACCACAAGGTTGTTTAATCCACAGAAGTCAATTAGTCTTTCTCCATTTTCGTTTCTATCACCAATTCCATGGCTTCCCATTATGTCTTCGTAGCCCTCATTTTCTTCTCCAACTTTGGCATTTAGGTCCCCCATTACCATGAGCATGTCATGTTTATGTACACTGCCCACAACTGACTGCAACTGTTCATAGAACTGGTCTTTCTCTTCGTCACTTGTTTCATTTGTTGGTGCATATGTTTGTATGATTGATAGTTTAACATATCTTGAAAAGAATATAGCATAAATAATTCTATCACTGATAGGTTTCCACTCTAGTAATGCTTGCTCTGCTTTCTTTCTCATCATTATTGCCACTCCATGTCTGTGTAGGTTGTCTTCTCTCCCAGAGAAAATAACACTCTCTCCAGTGTTTAACTTGACTTTCCCGTGTCCTGTCCATCTGCATTCGCTAATGCCCATGACATCGATTCTGTATTTATCCATTTCTTTTGCAAGTTGTGCTGATTTACCTATTGAATATAACGTTCTCACATTCCAACATCCTATATTTACAGTTTCTTTTGGTCTGGTCAGCGACGCTATCGACTGCCGAACGTCCGATTGGCTTTGATCCGGAAGTGTCATACTTTCCATGTATCTGATGTCCTCAGGTATATGAAGCGTCGCCTCGTCATAACCGTTTCCAGCATGTGCTGGCAAAGTCACACGTTTAGTTTTTACATGAAGCCCTGCTATATTTGCATATTTGCTATATTTGCATCATACTCATGGGTACAGAGAGGTACACGATTGTGAATATTTAGTTTTAAGAGTGTTTGCAGTGCTCAAAATGCATCCCGATCGCGCAATGTGCATGGTTCGAATGTTCAACAATCCAACTGAACGAATTGCACAATCGGGAACTTTCGGGATAGGGATGCGTTACGAGATCGGAGCACTTGCCGACACTCGATCGTCTGCACGCGCCCCATTCTCGACTGCGTGCTATCCCGATCTCGCCATGCACTCAGTTCGATTATTTAAGCGCCCCATCTCGACTCCTATTCCGATCGCCGTTAAATTATTAATCTTGTGTGCAAACAATATTAAAGTACATTATGATTTGAGGAGGTGCCAACCTTCGAAAGTGGATAGACCATTACGACGGATGTTCGCAGAGCGTCTCAACTATACATATCACCAAGCAGTCCTTATTTTGTTTGCATCTTCAAAAGTTAACGTCTGATCGCCACTGCGTGCAAAAAATGAGCCTGTTCGCGACACTTTCACGAAGCACCAGCAGGACCGTAGCCTGTGTCATATGGACCCAATGGAAAATGGACCCCGGGTCCATCTTCCCTACAGAATATGGACTCCGGGTCCATCTTCCCTATAGAATATGGATCCGGCGGGTCGAACATAACAGTATGTCTCAATTTATTTTAACCTAGCCCAAACAAATTTGGCACACATATTACCTGTATAATATTCTCTGTGTATATTGAAAATGCAGATTGAAGCAAAGTAAACAGATATGTAAAGCTGAATATTGTGTTTTGTTTAGCTGTACATCTCATGTATTTAATTCAGTCGCGTGTCGCAAGTGCCTTTTTAATCACTGTTCACCATGCCGTACGTTTCCTTTTACTAAAATGGCACACAGACTGGTTGAAAACCTGGGTGAAACACTGCATTTTACTGTGTCACTGAGGATAAAGTTACTGCAGCAGTTTATTATTACATATTAAGATATTGTTGTCATAGATGTATTATAGTAACTGTTACAATACTGTTGCAATAGTGTAATTACTCACTGTCATAACTAGTATGATAGTATCACTATGATATGTGAATTATCTTGTTTATTATCAATGATTATTACCTGTCAATAAGTAAACATACAAAAAATAAATTGAAAAAGCATGTTTACAGGCAATGTTGTTATGTGGCACAAGCAGTGATGCTCATCTATTTGCCAACTATCGCCACTATCAATAGTTCACTCTACAGATACTATCGATAATAACTATCAATAGTTTAATTTACTATCGACAGTACACCATGGACACATAAGCTATCATGATGTATCGATTGTTTTATGTATTTTTTTCCACCTAAGTACTGAACAATGTAGTATCTTGACTGAGAAAGTGTTGACAGACCCTGCAGTACAAGCAAGACAAACATCGGGACAGGAAGTGAGTACTGCAGTTTGTACAAAGCCTGTACCTGTATTCACTGTAGTTTGTACAAAGCCTGTACCTGTATTCACTGCAGTTTGTATGAAGCCTGTACCTGTATTCACTGTAGTTTGTACAAAGCCTGTACCTGTATTCACTGTTGTTTGTATACAAAGCCTGTACCTGTATTCACTGTAGTTTGTACAAAGCCTGTACCTGTATTCACTGTAGTTTGTGTGACGCCTGTACCTCTATTCACTGTAGTTTGTATACAAAGCATGTACATGTATTCATTGTAGTTTGTACAAAGCCTGTACCTGTATTCACTGTTGTTTGTATACAAAGCCTGTACCTGTATTCACTGTAGTTTGTACAAAGCCTGTACCTGTATTCACTGAGGTTTATATGAAGCCTGTACCTGTATTCACTGTAGTTTGTATGAAGCCTGTACCTGTATTCAATGTAGTTTGTACAAAGCCTGTACCTGTATTCACTGTAGTTTATATGAAGCCTGTACCTGTATTCACTGTAGTTTGTACGAAGCCTGTACCTCTATTCACTGTAGTTTGTATACAAAGCATGTACATGTATTCACTGCAGTTTGTGTGATGCCAGTACCTCTATTCACTGTTGTTTGTATACAAAGCATGTACATGTATTCACTGTAGTTTGTACAAAGCCTGTACCTGTATTCACTGTAGTTTGTACAAAGTCTGTACCTGTATTCATTGAAGTTTGTATACAAAGCCTGTACCTGTATTCACTGTAGTTTGTACGAAGCCTGTACCTGTATTCACTGTAGTTTGTATACAAAGCATGTACATGTATTCACTGTAGTTTGTACAAAGCCTGTACCTGTATTCACTGTAGTTTGTATGAAACCTGTACCTGTATTCGTTGTAGTTTGTATGAAGCCTGTACCTGTATTCAATGTAGTTTGTACAAAGCCTGTACCTGTATTCACTGAGGTTTATATGAAGCCTGTACCTGTATTCACTGTAGTTTGTATGAAGCCTGTACCTGTATTCAATGTAGTTTGTACAAAGCCTGTACCTGTATTCACTGTAGTTTATATGAAGCCTGTACCTGTATTCACTGTAGTTTGTACGAAGCCTGTACCTCTATTCACTGTAGTTTGTATACAAAGCATGTACATGTATTCACTGTAGTTTGTACGAAGCCTGTACCTGTATTCACTGTAGTTTGTACAAAGCCTGTACCTGTATTCACTGTTGTTTGTATTCAAAGCCTGTACCTGTATTCACTGTAGTTTGTACAAAGCCTGTACATGTATTCACTGTAGTTTGTGTGATGCCAGTACCTCTATTCACTGTAGTTTGTATACAAAGCATGTACATGCATTCACTGTAGTTTGTACAAAGACTGTACCTGTATTCACTGTAGTTTGTACAAAGCCTGTACCTGTATTCACTGTAGTTTGTGTGACGCCAGTACCTCTATTCACTGTAGTTTGTATACAAAGCATGTACATGTTTTCACTGTAGTTTGTACAAAGTCTGTACCTGTATTCACTGTAGTTTGTACGAAGCCTGTACCTGTATTCACTGTAGTTTGTATACAAAGCATGTACATGTATTCACTGTAGTTTGTACAAAGCCTGTACCTGTATTCACTGTAGTATGTATGAAGCCTGTACCTGTATTTGTTGTAGTTTGTACGAAGCCTGTACCTGTATTCAATGTAGTTTGTACAAAGCCTGTACCTGTATTCACTGTAGTTTATATGAAGCCTGTACCTGTATTCACTGTAGTTTGTATGAAGCCTGTACCTGTATTCACTGTAGTTTGTATGAAACCTGTACCTGTATTCACTGCAGTCTGTACAAAGCCTGTACCTGTATTCACTGTAGTTTGTATGAAGTCTGTACCTGTATTCACTGTAGTTTGTATGAAGCCTGTACTTGTATTCACTGTAATTTGTACAAAGCCTGTACCTGTATTCACTGTAGTTTGTGTGATGCCTGTACCTCTATTCACTGTAGTTTGTATACAAAGCATGTACATGTATTCACTGTAGTTTGTACGAAGCCTGTACCTGTATTCACTGTAGTTTGTACAAAGTCTGCACCTGTATTCACTGAAGTTTGTATACAAAGCCTGTACCTGTATTCACTGTAGTTTTTAAGAAACCTCTACCTGATTCATTGTAGTTTTGTACATGTATTCACTGTAGTTTGTAAGAAGCCTGTATGTGTATTCACTGTGCATAGTTTGTTCAAAGCCTGTCTGTATTCACTGTAATTTGTACAAAGCTTGTACCTTGAGTGGAGCGCACTGGTGCAAAGGTTAAAGCTTTGGACTTTCAATTTGTTCACTCTACTTTGCTCCAGTTCACTCAGCTGTATGAATGAGTACCTGACCATAGAAAGTAGTGGATATTTGTGTACAAATAGTCTTCGCACATTAATTGTGGTGTGGCTGAATGCTTCCAAGAGAAGGTGAGATGGTGTTTGATTGAACAGGTCTGCCAGGGAGTAAAGTGTAAAGTGCTTTGAGCAGGCCTAAGGATTGGACGCTGCTATATATATATATATATATATATATATAAGAACAGACCTTTACCTTTTTTAACCTGTATTTACTAAAGTTTGCAAAGCCTGTACCTGTATTCCTGAGTATGCTGTGACCACCTCCCGCTGATTCTTCCATCGTTACAGACAACACCTCCTGGTGTCCACGGATTAAATCTGTTGACGCTGATAGTTGCTGATGGTCAATGATGATCCCTGCTGTCACATTTGTTAACGTCAATGTGTGTCGCCGAGCTCATATCATGACTGCTGCAAAACAAAGATAGGAAAGTTAGCAACTTTGGACAATACAAAGTTAGGTCTGATTGCAACTAAACATAATGTGCTCAACTACTATCAAGAGCTCTATCATTGTAATCAGCACATGTATGTATGATTAAGTTGTAATGCTAATAATTGATCTATTCTCAAAAGTAGGTAGAAGACAGTCGTCATAGTAATATTTACCAATCATTGCATAAACATCGTAACGTGTTCGTAGATATCTGTTGCTTGTTCAAAATGACGAAGGTCAGAGAGAATGTGAAGTTCACATCCATTGATAGGTCCTAGTTGTGATAGTTTAGAATTGTCAAATAACATATTTGTATTGCTATGCTATTGTCATTGAGGGTAGACATAAGCATTATTCAATTTATTGTGTCAGCATTTAAATTACTTTATATTGTCAAGTCCATGACGCAGGGGCCATTTTCCCAAAGTATTTGCTGTGTGTGTGGTTCCTGCGATTGTGGTTCCTGCGATTGCTACTTTAAGTTATGTTTTACGTATTATTCGCACATTACATTTTATGAGAATATTTACACATATTGGGTAAAACAGTAAAGGTAAAGTTCTTATATAGCGTAGTATCCAGTCGTCAGGACTGCTCAAAGCGCGCAACACTTTATTCCCTGGCAGACCTGAGTGAACTGAAGCAATGTAGAGTAAACAAACTTGCCCAAGGTTCGACACCACCGCAGGATTCGAACCCGCGTTCTCTCAGTCGAGAGTCCGGAGCTCTTACCGCTGTGCTACTGTGCCCCACAACTTTTGTAGTTATATTGAAAAGATAGAGACCTTATGATTTATTCGTGGGGTCATAGATTAATTCCTGAAAGTTTGGCGCTTGAGGTTCAAATTGTCTAAGAGGAAAACGTCAACTTATCCACATTAGTTTCCTCGATTATCAGTAGATAATGATAGTAACAAATCCAGTGATTATTCTGTAATGCTGCCAGCTTGGTACCTACATATCCCTTAACTCTCTCAAAAATCTAAGACATATAGCAAATGGTACTTGTATTCATACAGTTTAACCATTAGTTAACAGTTATACATGTATGTCTAAGTTACCCAACATTCCACAAACCCTGGCCCACAGGGCCAAATTTGGCCCTCGGACGGTTTACATCTGGCCCACAAGGTCTGCGCTAAAACTGAAATTTGTTCTATCTTACAATGTTTAGTGTTTGTTGGCTGAGCCATGGAGCAGTTCTGGGGGGATATATATATATATGTGATTTTTGTTAATTTTCTCCATGGAATTGGTGGGCCGGTTGCTCAGCTGGAAAGTACTGATAGTTACGAATTCAGCATTGTGTTCCGACATTCATTTTCAGACATTTGAATGCGTTGAATATGCGGCATGAGGGAAGACAAACATTAATTAGCAACATGTAGCCATGTACACAGCAGTGAATGTTTCGACAAAAGACTGTCTCCCTTCAATATTGATGCCAAACTTTTTTTTACATACAATAACTTATAAAACTGGTAAGTTTTCTGAACTGTCAAGTTTCTGAGAACACCCCTGAAGAGTAAGCTTTGAGACTGGATCAGGTAACACACCTTTACCTGTTTGCTCGCATCAGTAATTATCAATGTTTGTTCCTCATTTCAAACAGAGCTCTGACCTACATACCAAACCAGTGGTACAAGTCTTTCATAAATAGCTCGACGAGTATCCACAGGCCTGAGGAACATTGTATTTACATAACTTATGACAGTATTGACCGTAATACATGTCTTTATACTGTATTTACATTGCTTACGACAGTATTGACCGTAATACATGTCTTTACACTGTATTTACATTGCTTACGACAGTATTGACCATAATGCATGTCTTTACACTGTATTTACATTGCTTACGACAGTATTGACCGTAATACATGTATTTACACTGTATTTACATTGCTTACGACAGTATTGACCGTAATACATGTATTTACATTGTATTTACATTGCTTACGACAGTATTGACCGTAATACATGTATTTACATTGTATTTACATTGCTTACGACAGTATTGACCGTAATACATGTATTTACATTGTATTTACATTGCTTACGACAGTATTGACCGTAATACATGTCTTTACACTGTATTTACATTGCTTACGACAGTATTGACCATAATTTGTCTTTACACTGCCTTTGATAATGACACTATTACAATTATCATAACTGTTGTTGCTACGAATGATATCTATTGAAACATGTGGCCTAAATACAGATGGCACCATGGCAATATCTTCTAAACAAACAATGAACAAGAAAGTTCCTTGAATGTATTGACAATCCATTTTCTCAAGAAACTTGTTTTAAACTTACAAATCGCTTGAAATATACAATCAAAAAACAAGTTGCTTGAGAGGTAAATGTGTCAAAGAATAAGAAAGTTGAACATTACCAGACCCAGCAGACATTTGTAGAACTCGCCAATTTTATGAAAATAACTGACCGCTGAGCAACTGTCCACTGGGTAACTGTCCTACACTCATCAAAGTATACCCAAGTTTTCAGTTCTGTTGAGTTTCACAAAAGATCAAAACTTCTGATTTCCTCCTTCAAGCAGGCTAGCTCCGACGACATCTCTGATGCAGTCGTCGTGGGCAGATCTCATAAGTTTCTTATTTCCGGACAATCGTGAGAAAGTGACAAAATTCCTCCATGTTGTTCCTTTTTGCTGCTCCGTTTTATCCTTTATGTCAGCCGTGGCACTCCACCAATGCTGCGTCCAATGTGCACTACATACCTACTTCCTTGTCCGAGCATAGTTCTATTTGTAATCTCTAAACAGATTTTATCAGTCAAGTACAATGCATGTTGTTTTGATCTACTTCAGAATGGAAACCCACCAATGCCTTGATGGTGACAAATACACTAAGTCTACGGAAAGAGAGCCTGAGAGGTGACTTGCTATAATTGCTCTAGGATAGAACAATCTTGACCCATTTATTACATCTACATCTCCTTGTTATGAAACACATTTTTATGGGAAATACACCTGTAATGGCCATTTTGCCTACAGGTATGTATTTTGTTATATAATTGATTGTAATACCCATTTTCAAAATGTTAATATCACCACATTTTTATTGTAATTTCTTTTAAATAAGTTAATTAGGTGTACTCAGATGTCACTAGGTAACAACAAAATGAAATTTACCCCACAACAATATTTTGGTTAAAAGTTATATATATAATTTTAAAATTTAACTCTTCATGTCACACACGTAATGCAATTTACAAAAAACTAAAATTTGTTCACAAAATATTATTTTTTTAATCTCTAATTGGTTTATAAATCAACATATGAACACTTCTGTAATACCATGAACATGAACAAATATTTAACTGTATAAAGTTTGAAATGTATGTGTGTCACACACGTAACGCTACGTTACATTTGTGAATCTAATACCTACATATAATGGTATATCATGACATAATATATTTTTTACAAATTTTTAATAACTATAATTGAATTGCTGATGTGTTACAATGGGGCAACACAACATGAGGTCAATTATAGTTGACAGTACTTGGCACTCATCGGGAAATGTACCCTCAATTCCCTCTTTTTAATATCTGATTTGCTTGTATTCATCCTAAAATAAGTCACTATTCCTCTTGTCACATAAATTATGTCACATAATTTATTGCTTTATCATAATCAGCTTACCTAATTATGTTGTGTATTATTAGGTAAATTTCAGCAAATTACTAAGTAATTTCCACAAGCATCACACACGTAATAAAAGTAATGTAACATTCATATTTTTATGCAAATTACACTCATATATATACATACACAGTTTTCCTATACATATATCATGATATATGCCTGTTTGGGATAATGCTACTTATTAAAATATTTCTAAAACTTCACAGATTTTGGACAATAACTGATGTGCCCATCTGAAGTCAGAGTTAAGTCAGAGTCACGCACGTAACACTGGATTTGACATATTTTACAACATCCACATAATTGATTAATTTATTACAATCAAGTAACCTGACTGTCTTTTGTTATCATAGCATGCATCAGAAATCTCTTATTGTTATGTAAACTGTCAATTACTAGGTAAATTTAAGCAAATTACTAGGTCAAATTCACAAGCATCACACATGTAACAAATGTTGTGTGAATGTCACACAAGTAATGATGGAATTGCCCTACTGGTGACAAATACCCTAGTACTACTGGTAACAAATGCCCTTATGGTCACAAATGCCCTGACAGTGACAAATACTTTACTGGTGACAAATGCTCTGATGGTGACAAATGTTGGACATACATGATCTGTTAGTTATTGCCTGGACAACTGGCATAATAACATTATTTCAACCTTGTATGTCTACCAAATGTTAATTTATTGTCTTATTGGCTTAGACTTTTTCTCCCCTGTATGTTCTACACAGTTAACTTAACAACTAAATCTTAACACACCCACTTGGTGTCATTATCAGTCAACAGATTCTATTCACACCTGTCCAAAGTCCCAATTTACATGTCTGTGTCTTGAGCCACATTATTCACACCTGCAGCTGTAAGTGGAACAACTCAAAGGAGACATCTAGTTGAGAGAGTTGCTGGTGAAGGTATTCAGAGGTTCTGGTATACTCCAGAGCAAAGATCTGCGATTCTCAAAGGTAGCTAAGTCCTTTAGAAAAACATAGAGTTTATTGCCTGCACATATTAGCCTATTACAGTTATTTAATAGTAGGCTAGACAAATTTATTGATAAATTTAATATTTTAACTAGCAGTCAATATGGATTTAGAACTGATATATCTACACCAATGGCTCTTATAGAATTAACTGAAGAAATCACATTGGCTTTAGATCAGAAAGTGTACTACTGGAGTTTTTATTGATTTGAAAAAAGCATTCGACACAATAGACCATAATTTGTTATTTAGTAAATTAGAAGTTTATGGAATTAGAGGTATTGCCAATGACTGGCTAAAAAATTACTTAATTGATAGACTATCGTATGTTAGTATTGATGACTATTACTCTGAGTTACTAAAAATGACATGTGGAGACCGAGTACCCCAGGGCTCAATACTGGGCCCAAAACTCTTTTTATTGTAATATATTTATAATATTTCATCAATATTAAAATTTATACTGTTTGCTGATGATATTAATTTGTTTGTTTACTGAAAGGATCCTGTGTAGCTCAGCAAGGATATAACCACTGAGTTACAAAAACAATGTGTGGTTTTCAGTAAATAGGTTGTTTTTAAATGTAGCTAAAACTAAATATATGCTGTTCACAAACTATTGCATTAATTCAAATATCAATATAAAAATTCACTATAAGAGTATAGACAGAGTATATGTTAGTAAGTTTTTAGGAGTCTTGATTGATCATAAGTTCAACTGGAAGGAGCACGTTAGCATGAGAAAATCTAAAGTGTCAACCCCTATTGCCATTATCTACAGAGCATGATACATATTTGACAAAAACTCACCGTTCATATTATATTGTTCACTATTTCTCTCTGATATATCATACTGCTGTGAAGTCTGGGGCAGCACTTATAAAACTATTGTTCACAGTGTTTTTATTTTACAGAAGAAAGTAATCAGGCTAATTTGCAATGATACTTTTTTATGACATACTAATACATTATTCTGTGATTTATGTATACTTAAACTGCCTGACATCATAAAATTGATAACTTCTTTTGTAATGGTCAAGGCTAAAAATAAGATGTTGCCGTATAACCTTCAAGAATTCTTTGGTACTAACCATGATTCAATGCATTTGACAAGTCAAAGTAAAAACATGAAACATGTGTATGCTCACACAACTTTGAAATTTATGTGTATATCAGTATATGGGGTTAAAATATGGAACTCCTATGATGACAAAATAACTAGTTCAGCTACAGTTCAAATACTCAAAACGAGACTTAAGCACATGTTTATTAATAATTACAATGCACACACGTAAAACTGATATGATGAATATACGTATATGTATATATATATATAAACAAATGTAACAACAAAAAATTAATGAGATTGCTTTCTAACATATATTTCCACATTGTTACAAATGTTGTTTTTAATATACTTGTACAAGTTATGGTCATGTTGGGGGAAGGGATTAATAAGCACAATACTTCTATCTTTGCCCATTTCCATGTGTAAATGTTTATGTATTGTAAGTTGTACATTGTGTGTAGCTTTCTTTGTTTGCATTTTCCACTTGGAAATAAACAATCAATCAATCAATATTATAAAAACTAGCAGTCTTGTGGCTGGCACTATCTATACACACACACACACACACACACACACACACACACACACACACACACACACACACACACACACACACACACACACACACACACACGGGCACAAATGACGTTTTCCCAAAATATTCATATCTGTTTCATAACGTAAATGTGAGCAGATAAGTTATGAATAACAACAAACAAGACCGATAAGCAGGGTCCGTACACAATGACAAATCAAATTCAAGGCTATTTCAAGGCTAATTGAAGGAAAATTCAAGGCTATTTAATCAAAATGAACTAGCACCAGACCATTGACCGCAACCTATAGCTGGTCAACAAAAGATGTCCAGTGACATCGGAATGCTGACAAGTAATGGATCTGGGTGGAATACTTTGACTGCCTCATGATCTATAGATGCATGAGCTGCTGAATCTAAGTATGTAACATCCATACCAATAAAAAGTGATGTGTTGAGGAAGAGCAGTTTGAATGAACAAGAAGACCTGCATCATAAAAGGGAGTCAGTGGGCATTGGGCAATTTTGTGCAATATAAGCAGATGGGCAACAGAAGTGCTACTCCAGCCAGAGGGGGGGCTACTGATGAACAAAGGCTACCAAGGTCAGTTGGCAACTGTAGCCAACAGCAGTGCCATGGATTATGCAAAATAAGCAGATAATACAACCTGGGTATCAGGCTGAGATGAGCAGGGAATACCCTGGCTACCAGTGAACCAAGGTCAGAGGCACATGGCATAATCAAGGCTGCAAGCCAGAATTCAAGGATATCAAGGCCTTGAATTGGGAGTGATGTAACTCAAGGTTTTCAAGGATTTCAAGGCCCTGTACAGACCCTGGGTAAGTACCCAGAGTTAAATGTTATAAATCAATTGTGCGTAAATAAATTATGTCTTTAGGCAGTTACAATATTTGTAAAGAAAAAAGGAAACAGTTTCACCACTTCACAACACACTGTCAACCTGGATATATATATATATATATACAAATGTATGTCTAACCAACCGCTGGCAGGGTGAGCCAACAAAGTATGTACAGAAGGTACTTTGTTTAAGAAGGAAGTAATGGTAAACTCTGTTAATTCATAAGAAATATTATAAACAGTTACACCTTCAAGCTTCTAGTTTGGTGGACATAAATAAAATCACATGAAATCTTCACAGAAATAACGTCACACCAGTGTTTTACTTGAAGACTCGATACTAGAAGCTTACACATTTCGTTGATAATTAAGCACACCAAAGTTTTATGATTATGACAACTATTCAACAGACTTTGACATATTCCTTGACAACTGAGCATAAGTAAGAGTCAGTGTGTTTTTAAAGCTATACATTAAATGTTTTCATGTTATATTTAATTATGATGATTTCTCTCTCCCTCTGCCTCTCCATCTCTCACTCTGCCTCTCATTCTGCCTCTCACTCTCTCTTCCCCTATGCCTCCCCCTCTCTCTCTCCCTCCCTCTGCCTCTGCCTCTCTCTCTCCCTATGCCTCCCTCTCTCTCTCTCTCTCTCCCTCTCCCTCTCTCTCTCTCTCTCTCTCTCTCTCTCTCTCTCTCTCTCTCTCTCTCTCTCTCTCTGCCTGTCTCCCTGTCCCTCAAGATCACTAGTCTGTTGACACTTTTTAAACATACATAATTATTGTGTTAGTTAGTCATTAAGTGGGAGAATAAATTGCATTAAAATTTCTTAGCACTTTATAAAAACAACAAAGTGTATTCACTACCTAATGAGCAGAAGAAGGACTGCAACCCCACAACTCAATTCCTGAAGAAAGCAACCATCGCCGAAACTTTGAGAAGTGAGCAAACTGGAATTCAGAATTTACAACAACCAGCCAAGTAATGGTTTAAATCTCTGAACTAGACCTCAACAGTCTACCAGTCAGAAACACACCAGAGATCTCTATTCAGAGATACAGAGATACTCAGATAGTAACATCAATCTTCCTTCTCCAATAAAAGGAACACTGCATCATCTGCGAAAGAATGCTGGGGACTCACAAAGGAATGTTTCACTGGAATGAATTGACCAGACGCAGGTCACTAACTAACTCATAAAGTCCTATGACATGAATTTACAAAGGCCTTATATGCCAGTGGGTATAAATGTTATTTCCTCATTCCGATCTTTTTACGCTTTTACTGATAGCTATATTTGACAGACTCTGTGAATCCACAACAGGTTACACATTGGGTTGTGTGGAAATTTTTACTTCCCCTGGCAAAGACAGCAGATAGAAGGGACCAAAAGCAGTATATCTTCCAACAGACACAAGCACAGTGGGGTGAAGAGAATTGCCGAATTTTCTAAACACTGACAGGTGGAATCGTCCTCTCAGTTGGCAGTCCGGCACTCTTCCACGCAACCACTGGGCCCATAAATAAAATTTATGGGCCCAGTATTTTTACTTTTACTTGAGTAGTTTTTTTCTTAGTTATTTGTTCTTTTACTCTAGTACAAAATAGAACAACTTCTACCAGCTCTGACTGCAGCCAACCATTGAGCCTATAATTATCGAATGTGTGAAAAACAAGATCTATGCATTAGCCTTGAGCCAAACAGACTGTGTGAGGTGGCAATGGCAATGTTTTGAGCATTATTTGTTAAGAACTATGCTAATGGTTTGTGGTGCAGTGGCTAGAGTTTGGGACTCTTGACTGAGAGAACCCGGGTTCGAATCCTGTGCTGCAGTGTCGAACCTTGGACAAGTTTGTTCACTCGACACTGCTCCAGTTCACTCAGCTGCATGAATGTGTACCTGGTTATAGCCAGTGATACGCACGCATGCGCATGCACCATGTATGTGCACACACGCACATGTATGCATGCACACACACACACACAAACAAAAGCCTATTCTCTGCAATGGTGTCCACTTAAAATACTTGGCATAATCTGGTAGCCGGCTACTTTTTTACTGTTCAAAGTACTTTGCTATAAAAGTAATTTTTACTGTTACTTAAGTACCTCTTTTGGGCTACTTTTAGTGTATTTTTCAGGCTACTTCTACTTAGATTACTGAACATTCTTCAGGATAGTTCGTTTTCAAATTAGAAACTTTCATTTTTCATATCCAAGAATCATGTTAAATTACCTGGTAGAGGCTTTCGTTGACGTGTCACGCCGACTTCATCAGTACCTATGACGCTGAATGACGTCATCGTACACGTGAGGCAGTTCGTAATTGCCCTCGTCTCTGTTGATGGGTGTTTTGGTTTTTCTGATCCAGATGGCTTCTTTGATATGCCGAATTCTTCTGTTGGGTTCTTTGTCTACAATTTTCACTCCCTCCCAGTCTATGATATGGTTTTCAGTTGTCGTATGGTCTGTAAGGGCGGATTTATTGATGGTAGACATCAATCTTTTTTTTCCCGCTCCTTGTGTATTTCTCATTTTTCGTGTTGTCTACGTCCTTTCTGTGTTCCTCCAGTCTTGTTTTGAGTAGTCTTCCTGTCTCCCCAATGTATTCCCCACCACAATTCTTGCACGGTATTTGGTACACCAGTTCACCCTGTTCTTCTAGCTGTACTTTGTCCTTGGAATGTCATTCAGCGTCATAGGTACTGATGAAGTTGGCGTGACACGTCAACGAAAGCCTCTACCAGGTAATTTAACATGATTCTTGGATATGAAAAATGAAAGTTTCTAATTTATTTACTTCTACCTAGTTACTATGTTGGAGTAGTTGCCTGGCATTGCCATTATTATAATCAAGTTAGTAGGTTTACAAGCAAACAAGCTCTGCTTCTGACTCTGTGGATCAACAACTGGGCAGTTATAAACTTACCCCCTTTGGCTGTCATTGTGATATGGACACAGCACACTGTCAGTTTTCCCATTGGCGACCATGTTTTGTGTGATTATAAGAAAACGTGACCTACAAAGTTTCTTAAACTTCTCACCTGCTGTTATTATCATCTCATTGACATGCTGGTCGAGTTTAGTCAAAATCTAATATTGCTAGCTCTCGTAAAATGCATGTATGTGTGACACCCATCAATATTTACAAATGGATGCAAGCAGCAATCCGGCTAAAGGATCAACTAGCCAAATTGCTGCCAAATACCCTTCTGCTTAGTAAAATTAGCTACCAATGCACCATTTTACTGTCAACAGCTTCTATAATCACACCGGGAAATCTGACTACTCAAATGTACTTATGTCCGATCTGGTGAATTAAAAAAAAAATATTTCTCAAAAATAAATTGCACTTTTTTGTAAACAAGCAGGAAGTCCAAAAGTGCCCTGACCCCTTATACCCCCCCCCCGCCCCTGGTATAGACAGCCTGGACTTTAGTCTGGGTTGGCGTAAACTTAAATAAAGGTACTCACAATCTCGCCCATAGCCATAGGCATAGCCTAGGCATAGCATTTCGCGTAGCTCTAATTAGTAATTTAGCTTAAATTATGTATTAAGCCTTAATACATAACAATCATACGGCCGTGTTTCGATATCTCCGTAGACGACATACGTCATACTCAACTGACCTCACCCGGCTACTGACACACACCGCGGAGTGAGTGACTTACTGGCATTGTTGGACGCCGTCGATCAATTCAATGCCAATGGCATGCAGTCTATTCGAGTAACGACCGATACGCGATACGTCTTCTTTCGAGATCAGAGCATCGATATCTTCCTCCAGTTTATGGTCATAATTTGGCATATTGATTGAAGGCCCGTTGTTTTAACTTCAAGTATTGCATTTACGAACGTAGATGTAAACTACTTATAACTTACCTGAACTCTGTCACTCCAGTTAGTATACTTCCTGAGTCGTAGACAAAGGTATTTAGAGATTACTATCTCTAAACCGTATGGGAGCTGTGTAACAAAGTGGTGTCGTCTAACGAGGGTATATATCAACCAGTATGTCTAATCCACCAGAGGGCAGCATGTATATTTCTGTAGCGGAAATGGTATTGACCAATTACTGAAGAGTGTAGAAACGCGCACCGACTACTAAATATCCAATCACGAGATAGCTTGCATAATTTTGAACCAACCCCGGGTCAGAAATGGTAAGTTGAATCAACACAGATGTAAAACAAGTATAAATTTGTGGTATCGAAGTTTCAGAAAGTATATATTATTCCTGACACATTAGATATAGCGACGGAAATAGTATATTGACCATATACTAGGCTTATCAAAACGTTCTTCAAATCTTCCGAGATCGACGCAGAACGGTAAATATTCAGCTTTCGGAAGAATTGAAAGCAGAAGAATCTTTAAAGTTGAAGTCTTATTACTTATTACTATATTAGTTATTAATTTTAATGAAGAACTGGCGAGTCGTACGTCTTAATCGAAACATGCCGGGTTTTGTTTTACAAATATCAGAAGAAATTTGTGAACATAGACTCATATTCTATATCTGTATCACTTCATAAGTTCATTTAGGCACTTGTGTAGAATCCGAACCCACCTCGATTTCGCCTTTATAACTTGAGTTTTGCCTAATTTTGATACCTCAGAGCGTTAGTTCCATCATTCAACATCATCCAGGCATATTTATGTTACGAAAATATTATATCTTGGCACACTTTTTAAGCCCAAATAGCGACCCGGTGTGCGCTAGTCTGCACCGCTGAGGTCGTGCGTTACCGCAACGCGCTCGTAAAATGAGCGATATATCGGCGTATGTTGATGCAAACAGGGGCGCTATTTACGCCTAAAAATGCGCTAAGACGCAATATTCTTAAACGTAAATAATGTTGAATAATGGAACTATCGCTCTGAGATATCAAAGTTAGACAAAACTCAACTTCTCAAGTTATAAAGACGAAATCGAGGTGGGTCCGGATTCTACACAAGTGCCTTATTAATTTTTTATTCAGTTTGAGCAAAGGAAAGGTGACAAAAAATAATGTTTAACTAAATACAAATAATGAACGCGATACAAAGTCACGCGAAAAAAAAATTCTGTGACGCAAGTTCGAATGGCGAGCCATGCTGGCAATAAATTAAACAGACATGGGTTACAGTAAGCTAGCTTCAATTATACATATTAGCTTAAAACCTACACAGTCTTAGATTTTGTTCCTTCCTTTATTTCACAGTCTTTGCATAAGAGGACAATGTTAGAAGATACATCAACATCATACTTGCCTTTTAACAGTTTATATACTTCTATCATATCTCCGCGTGTTCTTCTATATGCTAACGTAGGGAGTTTCAACCTCTTAAGTCTTTCCTGGTAAGTGATATCCTCGGGTGTGTCATTGTGTTTTTCAAATACCAAGAAGTTCTGAGTCGGCCCAGAACCAAAAATAACATCATTATATTTCCTATCGTCTGCCTGTTTGTGTTGTTTGCCCACAAACCCACAAACCCTGCACATTCACATTATGTTCTTTATCCGAGCTCATGGAAAAAGGAAATTGAAGAGCTCTGTTCAACAGTGCCATTAATTGGACAATGGGTCACCTGACATACATGGTGCCTGACTTTGTTCTGCCCCATTCTGTTCTGTGTGACATCTGCTGGGAAGTTGTACATCACTTCGTGTTTCAAATGGATGTGTGCATCTGATAGCTTTGTGTATCAAAATGCATAACAGTTCTATTAATCGGACAGTGTGTTAACAGACACAGTAGTGAAGATGTCTGACTTTGTTCTGCCACGTTAGTTCCGTGTGGGTTCTGCTGACAATATGTACAACATTACATGTTTCAAATGGATTTTTACAATCGATCGATTTATGCATCCAAATGCACAACATCCCATCATTATGTTGCAAAATAGGAGTACATAATACAATTTATGGTTTCTTATGCTCATCATGTTTGGATTGTGTTCTACAACATATTCTTCAAAATTTGTTGAAACCAGTTTGTGTTATGTGAACTATACTGGGAATAGTGTATAAAAAGGTGTCGATAAAGTTCCGTTTAGTTTTACAATAATTCTGAAAATTCATAAAACATAAATGTTCCACAACATTCAAAATGTTTTAGGGATCTTCTTGACTGAAATACACCAATGATGACTGAAAACAGTGTTTAAAAATAAGCGTTACTTTTAAAGTTTTATAATTATATAACTTTATTTCCATCATACAATGGCCATTTTATTTGTCATTGAAACAGGAGTTTGATAAACAAATTCAATATCTTTTACTCTAAATGATGGGCAGAACAAATAATTATTACACTCCCAGCACAAAATAAAACATGTTATTACACTGATTCAATATATTTTAATATTTTGTCGACATTAATGTTATGCTCTTTATAGATCTACATTTTTCCGGTTTTTTTTTCCAAACTAAAATTAAACCTTGTTTTAATACTGTACATTGCTTAATGTAATGTATAATGTTGTATTTATACTGCTTATGGAAATAGCAGCTGGATTTATGGTGCAAACGAAATGGTTTAATTATTGAATGTTTCTTGGCTTCAATAAGTTTCTGTTATCTAAACGTTTAATTAAAACTAAACTTTAAAATGTATAGCCAGATGTACCTAGTGAAAAAGGAACATGATAGTACCACAGGTGAGATTTTGTATGTTCTTATATTCCAACAAAAACAATGTCAATCATTCAATCAATATATCATCGGCGGCTTCATGCGTTTTAAACCAATCCATCTGTCATGAACTGTCGTTATGTTCATTCTCCATTTATTCCATATATTTTCTTTGTTTTCTTTGCTGATTCTGTGACATAAACAGCAGCTGGTCCACGTTTCCTTTTGATAATTTTATCAGTCACGACTATTTCGCATGGCGGTGGCTAATCCAAATACACACATGTTGATGACGTTTTTCTTGCATCCATTAACTCGGCGTAGCTAATCGAAGTCTGACGGACAGTCCCGAATATTCATATTCGGATTGTGAGGGTGAGGCCAAAGTGGAACTGCACATATACGCAGTTATTTTTTCGATATGTCAGGGTCGTTAATAATTGATAAAACATAACTGTAATGAAATAAAGGCATAGAATTACATGAAATAATCATATTAATAGGATTGTTTAATAATTGTGCATACATTACAAAGATATTAAAATTCTCAAAGAATCGTTTTAAGAAGAACGCTATCACCTTGCTCACAAAATGTCAAAGAAAAAGCTTTCCGGACCCTTCTCCGACCATAAATTGAATATGCCAGTGAAGTTTGGGATCCCAACACAGCAACTGAAATTAACCACATAGAACAGTTTAGCCGTGAACAGCTGTAAAGGGATTACTATATCAAGCATCAAGCATTTACGTTGATGTAACTTTGTTGTATTTTTGTAGATAATGGCTTCCAATGTGTTGAGGGAGATTCAGGACACAAATAAGCCAGAACAATCACAGCCATCACAAGCGAAACGAGACAGGTGACGTTGTTCATTCAAAACATACTCGATTAATCAATCAATGTCATAGAATAGTGACTGTGTCGTTATGATACATATTCACTGGTAGAAAATCCTCATGAGTCTATGATTAGTTGTGGTTGCTTTTATCTGCACCACTTTATAAGAATATCTAGTGAGAAAATGGTGTTTAATAGGGATGTAATGACACACAGAACTATTGATGTATCGCGATAGTCGATGTGAAGGTAGTCTACTATCAACAGTAAATTTCACTATCAAAGGTAATCACCAATAATACACTAGTGAACTATTAATAGTAACAATATTTGGAAAACAGATCAGCAGGGTTACTTGCATCACCAAAAAAAACAGACTTTGGAAACATCATTTTTTCATTTTGTTGCAATCATTGACCATATCCAGTGTTTCCTCTGGGTAAAATGATGGGTGAGGTGGTAGGGGTGAGCTACGCGTGCGCTGCAGTCGCGAAGAGTTGTTATGGGGGTCCGGGGGCATGCACAACCAGATATTTTGTTACCTGTTTATATCAACATGTGCTGCTACATATATTGCTCATTTTACATGCACGATGCGGCAACACACAACCGCTGCGGCGCAGACTAACGGAAACTGGGTTGATATTTGAGCTTCAAAAGGGTCCGGATTCGATACAAGTGCCGATTAGTGATATAGTGTCATCAGCCTGCACAGATTTTACTCCCACTACTGTCGTAAAGTAATAAACCAGAAATTCAACATTAGCTACACCAGCATTTCGATTTATTGTGGGTGCATACTATAATAGTAAAATTGAACGCAAAAGACATCTTGGTTCAGTTACCGTTTTCTTTCGTTTTTTTCTCCGAGTTCCACATAGAACCAGAACACATGTCTAGAACTAAAACACATGTCTCCCAAGGCCAAAAGCAGTTACTGTTTAGGCACCAACATACCATGAATGTGTAGATTTCTGGTGTCACCATTTCAGGTGTCACCATTTGAGACATCGGGGATCCCACGAGAATATTCCATACAACTGACAAGTGATGTCATTCACGTTGTCCAATGATTTAATTCCAAGAGATAAATCCTAACCGGCCCTGAGCAAAGTTAAGACAACTAAACGATGTTGCTACAAATCTGCAGTTTTGTAGGAATATAAGTGACTTTGTGGAAATAGCTACGAGATGGCTATTTCAGCATATTTTGGGCGAGGCGGCATAGAAAAACAGTGAGGCGGCTCGCCTCGCTCGTCTTATACCAGGGGAAACACTGATATCAGCGTTTTTCATATACCCACTATCTTGTAAATCTACCGCCTCCAAGTCCTCGCAATGGAGCCACCTCTAAGTTATGGTTTGATTGGTTATTGACAATTCCATAATGTTATTGCAATACTGTCGCAATAATCATCCATAGGTTATCGTTAACATACTCCCCACATATTCAGTTGTGGCAACCATATTTTATTCTGATTGCCTAACCGGTGTTTGTGATGTCATATTGACACCAACTGTCACTTGCCATGACTTGTGAAATGTGGCTATATGTTACAGGAAACAATGGTCTCTGGCCGACTTTGACATTGGCAGACCACTGGGAAAAGGAAAATTTGGAAATGTGTATCTGGCACGAGAGAAGAAAAGCAAGTTTATCCTCGCCCTGAAGGTAAAGCTGCGTGCATGACAAATTTATGACATATAACGCGTCTTAACATGGCACTGTGCATCAAAAACAATTATGTTCTGGAAAATTTGAATATCCTCAATTTGAATGAATGAATGAATAATTTATTATAGAAAACTATGATATAGTACATTCGATGGTACATTTTATATAGACATTGTCATAGTTTCTATAATGAGGGTATGAAGCCATGAGTGGCAGATGTAATACATATGTAATTCCATGGTGCACGTAGAATAATTTAACAAAAATAGAAGACATTGTGTAATTGGAGAAAACAGCTATAAATTACCTCATTATATTTTCTTATGAATTCACACATTAAAATTGCACCATTGAATGTTAATTCTATAAGTCAGTAATATTATTTACTAACAAAAATCTCTTCAGTTGACATTTGAATGTTACAAATGCATAAGTACAATCCACCATTGTAGCTATATAGTTCCATAGTTTAATGTGGCTGCATCGGCTATTATATGCTTCTTTTGAATTAATAATTTATAATATAAGTTTTGAAGATAAGCTAACCATTTTTTCTCAGAGTTTGCCTCAGATACTAAACAATACTCCAGACCAAAAATAATTGATTTTTTATGTTGTTTAGAGATATTTAAATGTGTTTAAAGACAATTAAGAAATATGTCAAAAATCACCTTAAAATGGCATTTTATTTCATTTTGAGAAACTCCCCAAAAGAAAAATTTGTATGGTTGTAAGTACAAACATGTTATTGACATTCACACAGGTTTTTTTGTGTAAACAAATGCATATTAAGTTTGATACAGCTTCATAAACATGTTGCTACAATGTTGAAAGACTGCAAAAATCCGTACTGCATTTTTGGCACGACCCCTTCACCAAACATAAAACCATCCTGTGCAATTTTGGGTAAACACAAGTCGAGTTCTTATGCCAAGTTATGGCTTTGTAAGTATTGTAGTTTTTATAAAAAAAGTTACATTAAGTAATACTTCCAGGTTGTTACCAATAATACAACTGTCACCAGATGCTTGTTTTTTGCTTAGAAATGTGACTTTTTTTACTGGCATGTGGCTTATTTCAACACAATTTGACAGACACTTCTATTACTGAGATTTCCCGCCAAGTTGTCTCATGATATTGTGTTACAAAGGGCCATGTGTTGAACTTGTTGTGGTAGGCAAGATTGATTGACATCTGGTGTCAGTCACATGTCATTGCAAATGGTGACTGAGGTCAGGCATTATCAGAGAATAAACAAAACTACAGGTGGTATTTGGTGATTTGACAGCATGATGTATTTAGGTAATTATAATACAACAGCATAGTGGCATGAGGATAACCAGACAATTATGATCTGTATTCATGGTGAATGAATTTATGTTTGAACTGGGCGTGATCAGTCACTATGGAAACATTGTCAGTTTCCAAGAATCTGAAGGGACTTTCCACAGACACACTAAAAATACTATTTTTTAAAGGACTGATTGGTGACATATGGTGATAGTGCCTTGGTTTTTTTTATAGTACACATGTTCATACTGTCACCTACTAATGTTCTATGAAGAAAAAAATAAAGAAATCAACTGACATGATAGCCGGTGCAACTACCTTAACATCACAGTGTCTAATGGTTTTGTATATTATGTTAGTTTTTGAAATTGGTACATGCAATTTGAGTATACTCTCTATGTTGTGCATGATTATCTTTGTCAACTATGATTCATAAATATGTTTTAGGACTCAAAGAGATAGTCATTGCTGTTCTTTTCTTTGTCCATAAACATATTGGCATGTACTGTTTATTGGCAAATTACATTCCTTATTCTAGTTCTTATTCTGGCCACATTTTTTTAAAACTAAGTTATTCAGAGAAAGTGTAAAACTCAGTAGTATGTATGTAAAAAGGAAAGACATTCAGAATGTAACCGCCTTTGCCAATTGTCAATGTTAATATTTTACTCCGAATTCACAGAGAAGCAGGATTGTGGTGTGTGAGGTCAGAATGTGTGTATTGGCTGGCATGTGTTTGCTTTAAAATTCACTATAACAGCAGTCAGGGATGTTTTGGGGTTGATGTTGTTGTGTGTTGTTGACTTGATGTTGTTGACTTGATGTTGTTGTGTATTGTTGACTAGATGTTGTGTGTTATTGACTTTATGTTGTTTTGTTTTCTTGAGGTGCTCTTCAAGTCGCAGCTGCAAAAATCATGTGTCGAACATCAGCTGAGGCGAGAAATTGAAATTCAAGCTCATCTCAGGTAAACCTCACACGACACACAACACACTGGCTTACACCCAGGCACACTCGCCTAGTCTAGGGGGAAACAAATCATATGTTTACAGGTAATGCCCAATTGTTTCAGGTGGGAGAACGGCACTCTTGAAAAGCTTAGCATATCGCACACATTTAACTAAATAACTCTAATAACTATGTTGTGTTTCTTGAAATACATTGCCAGTTGGTAGATGAGAGGCCAACGATGAAGGAAGTGAGTGGACATATAAAGAGGCGACTGGACTCGGCACCTGGGAGGAGATACACTTACAATGATCCAAAGTTAGGGTACTAATATGTAGACAATTTATCATGCGTAGTTATATATATTCACTGGTAAAGAGAGGCTGGGTCCAAGTACAGGAGTATCAACTAGAATTGCATTATCTCTGGATGGTTTTAGTTATGTTTACACCATGCAATTTACATTGTCAGCTGTATCTGTAAAACTTCCTGCAGTGGTGTGTAGCCTGCCTCTTTACCTTTGGTACAGCCGGCCTCGATACTGGTCATCAGGTTTTGTTTGCCTTCTTCAGTCATTGAACCTGTTTCACTGCCATCACCATCCCCTGTTTCCACCCCATCCCCTCTTCCCACATCCCCACCCCATCTCACTCTACCCCATGCTGTGGTCTTGCAGACACCCCCACATCCTGCGTCTGTACGGCTACTTCCACGATGCCACACGCATCTACCTCATCCTGGAGTACGCAGCCCGGGGCGAACTCTACAAGGAGCTGCAGAAGATGGGGCGTTTCAGCGACGCCCGCACCGCCACGGTAGGGTTCTAGACACCCACACATGCCTCCTAATTCAAAGTAAACAGTAACGGGAGCCACGCAAAGCTCTGGTGAGAATTTCTCAGTTACACAGCGGCCATGATTTACATATAGGGGCATAATGATACATCAAACTATTAATGCATCGTAATTGTTGATGTGACAATAGGGTAGTATTGATAGTATATTTAACTACCGATAGGTATCACTGATAACACATTCAACTATTGGTAGTAGTGACGGTTGGCAGACAGATGAACTAGGCTACTTGTGCCAGACAGATTACAAAGTTGTCCCGTCTGGTGGTAGTTGGGGACGTTTTCATGGCAGTGTTGTGTGTGTGTTGCAGTACATATTCCAGCTGTGATGGTTGTGTTGTGTGTGTTGCAGTACATATTCCAGCTGCGATGGTTGTGTTGTGTGTTGCAGAACATATTCCAGCTGTGATGGTTGTGTTGTGTGTGTTGCAGTACATATTCCAGCTGTGATGGTTGTGTTGTGTGTGTTGCAGTACATATTCCAGCTGGCTGATGCCCTGTTGTACTGCCACGGCAAGAAAGTGATCCACCGAGACATCAAGCCGGAGAATCTCTTGCTCGGCCTCATGGGAGATCTCAAGATTGCAGACTTTGGGTGGTCTGTCCACGCCCCGTCGTCACGGTAACGCATCGCATTCAGTTATAATACCTACTTGTGGGCTCATACATTCACAAAATAAAACAATGAGCAACGTTTCGTGTTGTTTCATACCACCCCTCTATACCACCCCTCTATACGTGGTGCGGGACTTAAGGGCGTCAGTCTGTTCCTCTGCCGTGAATTAGCCAGTGAAGTAATTTGTAACAGGAAGTCTGCCGCATAGAATATGGGAAATTGTTGAACATCAAAGGGTACTGCTGATAACTCAGCCCACCTCAGCATTATTGCTAATAAAGTTTGCTCTGAGAAACTGGATGTTTTCTTTACCATTTAAACATGCTCCGGGGCGTATCCTACAAATTGCAAACTTTGTTACGGGCCTACTAAAGACAATTTTGTGGGCAGTATACCTTCAACATAGTTACTATAACTTGCGGATCTTGTTCACCCTCTAATGTCTTGTGACGGGGCTCATATTTTGGCAGACTAATTTGGGTGTAGATGGCAGGCAGGTGGTTTCCCTGATCTCGGTTCATTGCAGGGGCTCTCTGTTTGATGTAGACATGACATCAGTGCGGGAACAGTATCCACTGTAGACAATTGCTCCAAACTAAGTTTAATTCTTGCTGCCCACTCCATCCTACCTTGTCATTTGAAAACATGGTACCCGCAATGTGAATATTTAGCAAAAACCTTTCCCTGTAGCCGTGCAACCCTGTGTGGCACCTTAGACTACCTCCCCCCAGAGATGATCGAGGGGAAGCTCCATGACGAGAAGGTGGACCTCTGGAGTCTCGGCGTCCTCTGCTACGAGTTCCTCGTTGGCAAGCCTCCCTTTGAGGCTGAAGGTCACCACGAGACGTATCGACGGATCACCAAGGTCGACCTGCGGTTCCCCAGCTACATGTGCACTGGCAGTCGAGACCTCATTACGCGGGTGAGTGGCAGTTGGTAGACAGTTTGAATAATTTCACATTGATGCTGTTTGTATGTGAAATGCCCCTAAGTGTGTGCTTTTTATATGTACATACAAAGTCCTTATCACTTTCAAAAAACCTGTGGTGAAACTAGCTTCTTTCTACATAAAATGGTTTGTTGCTTATTAATTTTGGTCTCCGTTTCCCAATTGTTTGGATGCTGAATAATTGTTATTATAGTGCACTTAGGCATAGGATATTAATTCATAAATAATTAATTTTTAACTAATGGTTCAAACTCCATAGTAAGAAAATACAGCATATTTGCAATATGTGAAATTTCACTATGATTAAACAATTGCATGTCGGAAAAGGGCTGAACATATACGTGTACTAAACAAATACAGTTCCTTGCCAACCAGTGAAGTTATATAAATGTAATGTCGTGAATTCTAAGTTAGCATCTCTTATCCTTATTGAAAAAATTCTTTCGCGTCACAGTGCCTTCCGCAACAATGACCTCCCACCCTGCCACTGTTTTGAAAAGTCATTTACACAATGACCACCATAATTTGAAATATGATGCAGGTCATGTGACATGAATCGTTGGCGTCTGTTCCAGTTACTGCGACACGATCCACACAGTCGCCTTCCACTCATTGACGTCATCAACCACCCCTGGATCGAGAAGAATCGCACAGTGACACCTACGCCTGGTAGTCTGACTGCTCAAGGCCTTACTCAGCCAAAGACAGCCATGTAGTTAGTTACCCATGCCTGGTCACACCGATAATTCTAGGACATTTCTGACCTTCAGCACCCGAGACTGAGGGGCATTTGTACATTCCTAGCTTGTTAGCAAATGCAAATACATATTGAATGCAGCTTTGATGCTTTGCATTTGATTGTGTGCCTGTAACATTTGACCACGATCCAGGAAAGTGACATTTTGAACCACTTGTATCACGTGGTCTTGTTAACAAGTCTGGTATGTACAACGACGGCAATTGGTAACAGCCAAATGATATCGACACTCAAAGGAAATTGGCTGTTATCTTGTGCCAACCTTCATTTGTCCACCCTTCACAGCGATGCATTCACCGGTGTATATAATGCCAACACTTGTTCAAATGGAATTTCTAAATTAATCATTGTTTCCTCAATTGCGCTGGTGCAACTGGTATGTACAAATGCGGAAGGAATATTTCTCGACTTGGAAGTTCATTCCTATGATTGGTGGTGACTGGTTTGGGTTGAAAGTTGATCGAGTGTGCTTTAGGATTACATGATTGTGTACATATTTATATATAATAGATTTTACAATTACCACAATATTGATTTCTTGTTATTATCCTTAAAGTGGTGTGTTTGGATTGTTCTGTTTTAAAGTTTCGCATGTTCTGGACGTTTACATTATCAAAAAACCTATTGCAGTAAAGATATTATATCCGCAGCGTAAAACTATCTCAAGCAGTTATCGTCACAATTTTTTTTACAAATTAGAATTCATTTTAAATGTGTGATCAAAAGACGTCAGCATGGCGTTATTGGTTATTTAAACAAACTTTTTAACACAATGGTCCAAACGCAAGTGATAATTTTGTAGTTTTACTTGTAAATATTGTAATGTGAGTTGATAAGAGATTCGCTACTATAGCACCTGGTAGGAAGATGCGTTATGTTCGTTTTGGATGTTCCATTTAAGTTGTACAAATTAGTTTACTTTTTCAGTGAAATGAGTGAAGAGTTCGCCCCTAAAAAAATTAATTGAGGACAATAGTCAATGGAACCACTTTTTAAAAATCAATTGATCATACGACAGTGAAACCAACACGGGTAATTATTTCAAGTAAACATTTGCTCTATCGATTTTGCGATGTTAGTGGCAAGCTCCTACTCAAAATTTAGGATAAAACTTGTCATATGTTTAATAGTGCATTTTTGTCATTGTTGCGTTTACTTATTTGACATCATTTTGTAATAACAGTTCCATGTACCTCCAGCTGCATCAAAATATACTGCACAACATTCAATGTTGTTAAATACAGTGAAACAGACAATTGTATATTTTGATTAACAACTTTGGTTATTGAGACTGAACGAGTGGCACATTCTCAGATGTCTCACAGCTCACCTGTCTAGGGTATGTCGGGGTAAGTTGTTGCATGGGCCAATACCCAGTGAAGTCTGTAGATCTGCTCTTAGTGCTTCAACCATCCCCTCTACCTGGTGCCTATGCCAGAGCAAGAAAAAGTTCCCACACGGGTAAATATGTAACCTGTCAGGCACGTACTGGCCTTAGACACCCCAGTTAGGTGAGGTCCAGCGTTATAGGGATCAACAAGCAAACAAGGGCTGCTATAAGAACAACACACCTACAAGCAAGGGCGGCTATAAGAACAACAAGCAAACAAGGGCTGCTATAAGAACAACACACCTACAAGCAAGGGCGGCTATAAGAACAACAAGCAAACAAGGGCTGCTATAAGAACAACACACCTACAAGCAAGGGCGGCTATAAGAACAACAAACAAACAAGGGGTGCTATAAGAACAACAGTAGTTATATGTAGAAACAAACAATAGAAACCTCTATGGGGTTGGGAGTGTTCTACTTTGATACAAAATTCAATAATCACCACCCCCCCTCATAATTCACCATGAGCAAGAAAACGTCTTCTGTCCAGATCAGAACAGCTTTAACCTCTTGCCATCCATGTCGAAGAGTAGAAATTGAGGTTTTTGGAGAGTAAATAAAGGTGGAGTTTTTGGCAGGTCTCAAGTGGGTGCAAATCAAGGTTTCTGGAGAGCTGTAATTTGGTGAACTTTGGTGTGTAATTGGAAGTTTCTGACGAGTTTCAAAACTGTTGAACAGCACTGCAAACAAATATTCAATTGCACCCCCAAAACAAAACACAATTTAAATATATGATGGCGGTTATAAAAATAACAGGGTTAGATTAGTTTTTTGGTTTGTATGCCACATTTTACATTGTCAGGAAATCTAGTGTTATTTTATTTGGAAATGAATTGGGGTTGTTTTGGTGTAAACATAATTGTAATGTACCACGTATGTAAGTAATGGTTTCAAACTATCATAGTAATGATACACCTTCAGTGTAAACATAATTGTAATGCACCACGTATGTAAGTAATGGTTTCAAACTATCATAGTAATGATAGTTTGGGGGCGCGCGATAGTGTAGTGGTTAGCACATCCGCCTGACATGCCGGCGCCCCGAGTTCGAAACCCGGACCGGGCAGGTATGGTATATTTGGTGTAAAAACCTGGCTCTCAACATTGGGGACTGTGTATCCCTCGTGACTCGGAGATCACGTTAATGTCGGTCCCGTCTCAATTTGGGACGTAAAAGAACCACTGAGGACGACAAGCACCCTGGCAGTGACCACCCTCAGTGCCAGCATAGAAAGGTCGGCTTGGCGATAATGTTCTGAAAAAGGCTGACTAGTTGAATGAGACCTCATAAGATCATTGTAACCACAATATATATACAGACTAGTCAGTTAATAGAACGTTGCCGAGTGCTGGAAACAACTAGAACTAGATACACCTTCAGTGTAAACATAATTGTAATGCACCACGTATGTAAGTAATGGTTTCAAACTATCATAGTAATGATACACCTTCAGTGTAAACATAATTGTAATGCACCACGTATGTAAGTAATGGTTTCAAACTATCATACACCTTCAGTTACGAAAACAAACTAAAATGGTAATATAATTTGGTATGTTTCGTGCTATCATTTCTATTCTATCTAGATACCAGTAGTATAGATTTAAAATTTGCTATATATAAATGTGTCTCATTATTCCACACCTGCCGGCACCAAATGTAGTCATGTAACCCTGTCATTAGTAGGAAGCATTTTAATCAACTTAAAACTGCAATTACACTGACCCAAATCATAGTTAAATAAAAGCAATAACGTCGCAGGTCCAAATGCTTTAATAACATCTTTTGTACACTTATTTTCGGTTACCTTTCATTTTCTGTAAAACTAATTATTCATACAAATACAGGCTCAATCGTTGAAACAAATTGATGTCAATCAACGGTAAGAGTGAAACATGTCTCTAGAGCTGGCCTCTCCCCGAGTCATGGCTGAGCAGGCATCCACCGAGTGACACTAACTGCAGCTGTGTAGAGAAGTCTCCAGTCTGGCTGCCATGAATTATCCTAGAATATTTGGCACTAACCAATCACCATATTCCCCGCATTAGTGTAAAATGTATAGGGAGCGTTCACTACAAAAATGCCAGTGACAAGCATTTTCATTGCAAAATATCGTGCAATTCTCTTGTATGATCTGCGAGAAATTATGTATGTTTATCGTTATCCATTTATAGTACTGTTTTGCATTGCAGCTGCTTGCAAAAAATGTTAAGTTTATTTTTAAATTCTTTTTTAAAGTTCTTTGTTTATATTAATGTAATGTTCATGATATACTGCCTGCCAAATTACATTCAGAAGCAATAGGACAGACGCCAGCAGGTTTGATCACACAGTTCAGCATGGTTGCAATGCCTACATTACAGGCCAAATGTCATAAGAAGCAATATGACAGATGTCAGCAGGTTTGAATCCACACTTCAGCATGGTTGCAATGCCTACATTACAGGCCAAATGTCATAAGAAGCAATATGACAGATGTCAGCAGGTTTGAATCCACACTTCAGCATGGTTGCAATGCCTACATTACAGGCCAAATGTCATAAGAAGCAATATGATAGATGTCAGCAGGTTTGAATCCACACTTCAGCATGGGTGCAATGCCTACATTACAGGCCAAATGTCATAAGAAGCAATATGACAGACGCCAGCAGGTTTGATCACACAGTTCAGCATGGTTGCAATGCCTACATTACAGGCCAAATATCATAAGAAGCAATATGACAGACGCCAGCAGGTTTAATCACACAGTTCAGCATGGTTGCAATGCCTACATTACAGGCCAAATGTCATAAGAAGCAATATGACAGACGCCAGCAGGTTTAATCACACAGTTCAGCATGGTTGCAATGCCTACATTACAGGTCAAATGTCATAAGAAGCAATATGACAGATGTCAGCAGGTTTAATCACACAGTTCAGCACGGTTGCAATGCCTACATTACAGGCCAAATGTCATAAGAAGCAATATGACAGATGCCAGCAGGTTTAATCACACAGTTCAGCATGGGTGCAATGCCTACATTACAGGCCAAACGTCATAAGAAGCAATATGACAGACGCCAGCAGGTTTAATCACACAGTTCAGCATGGTTGCAATGCCTACATTACAGGCCAAATGTCATAAGAAGCAATATGACAGACGCCAGCAGGTTTAATCACACAGTTCAGCACGGTTGCAATGCCTACATTACAGGCCAAATGTCATAAGAAGCAATATGACAGATGCCAGCAGGTTTAATCACACAGTTCAGCACGGTTGCAATGCCTACATTACAGGCCACATGTCACAAGAAGCAATATGACAGATGCCAGCAGGTTTAATCACACAGTTCAGCATGGTTGCAATGCCTACATTACAGGCCAAATGTCACAAGAAGCAATATGACAGATGCCAGCAGGTTTAATCACACAGTTCAGCATGGTTGCAATGCCTACATTACAGGCCAAATGTCACAAGAAGCAATATGACAGATGCCAGCAGGTTTAATCACACAGTTCAGCACGGTTGCAATGCCTACATTACAGGCCAAATGTCATAAGAAGCAATATGACAGATGCCAGCAGGTTTAATCACACAGTTCAGCATGGTTGCAATGCCTACATTACAGGCCAAATGTCATAAGAAGCAATATGACAGATGTCAGCAGGTTTAATCACACAGTTCAGCATGGTTGCAATGCCTACATTACAGGCCAAATGTCATAAGAAGCAATATGACAGATGTCAGCAGGTTTAATCACACAGTTCAGCATGGTTGCAATGCCTACATTACAGGCCAAATGTCATAAGAAGCAATATGACAGATGCCAGCAGGTTTAATCACACAGTTCAGCATGGTTGCAATGCCTACATTACAGGCCAAATGTCATAAGAAGCAATATGACAGATGTCAGCAGGTTTAATCACACAGTTCAGCATGGTTGCAATGCCTACATTACAGGCCACATGTCATAAGAAGCAATATGACAGACGCCAGCAGGTTTGAATCCACAGTTCAGCATGGTTGCAATGCCTACATTACAGGCCACATGTCATAAGAAGCAATATGACAGACGCCAGCAGGTTTGAATCCACAGTTCAGCATGGTTGCAATGCCTACATTACAGGCCAAATGTCATAAGAAGCAATATGACAGATGTCAGCAGGTTTAATCACACAGGTCATGGTCGCGATGTTCCCACATTCAAAACAACCAATTCCATGAACTTCTTGTCAATAATTACCAGCCTGGCCAATTACGGGTAACGGAAGAGGCAACCTCACTTTAAAGCTGTCTGATTATACCAATAAGTACTGAATGCAATTATATAGCTATGACCATCTTCCTACAAATAAACAGAATCACAAATGCTGTACAAAAAGGCAATTACATAAATTTATACACCAGAAATTTATCACAGTTGTGCAATGGTGGATTTTGATTCTAGGCCATTGACACTGTCAGTGATGTTCATTCGTTTGCCCGACTCCTTGTGTCCGGCTATAGGTCACCTGCTACTCACATACAATCAATGTTTTTCCTTTGACCTTTATCATGTACATGGTCACTTTTGTTAGAGCGAAACATTTCAATTGCTAATGACAGCACCGATCCACTCTGATATGTTGCTAGCTGTGTGCACTGTGCCCTTTATACAGTGTGTTGCTATGGTAACAACTAGTCGTCATAGCAACAGCAGGCCCCGTTCAGCATCAGCCAATGAAGTGTCCCATGTTTGGCCATCGCCATCAGGCTTGTGGGCTGACGGCAATAAGACATGTCGCCAAAACGTCCTGCAACGATCAAGTTGATACAATATTAGTCAACGTCAGAGGAATAACAGTAATAAAGTAACTTCTTTCGCAACTAAATCCTTGGAAAAACATAAAACTCGCCCCATCACTAATTCAGAATGAATCACATTCATTGTTAAATTATCTTTGGTTTCGTGTGAATATATGTTATAAGTGCAGTTGGTTTAACAAAACAGTACAGTTTTGATGAAGTCCTGAAAACGACTGAGTTTGATCATCCTGTAATTTGTGAACGTGAGTAGAACATTATGTTATTAATACATAGACTATCTTGTGTTATTAGTAGACAGACCACTTTGTGTGATCAGTATATGAGTCATTATATTTTATGACTTGTATAGACCATCTTATGGCATTAGTACATAGACCACCTTATGGCATTAGTACATAGACCACCTTATGGCATTAGTACATAGACCACCTTATGGCATTAGTACTTAGACCACCTTATGGCATTAGTACATAGACCACCTTATGGCATTAGTACTTAGACCACCTTATGGCATTAGTACATAGACCACCTTATGGCATTAGTACTTAGACCACCTTATGGCATTAGTACATAGACCACCTTATGGCATTAGTACTTAGACCACCTTATGGCATTAGTACATAGACCACCTTATGGCATTAGTACATAGACCACCTTATGGCATTAGTACATAGACCACCTTATGGCATTAGTACATAGACCACCTTATGGCATTAGTACATAGACCACCTTATGGCATTAGAACATAGACCACCTTATAGCATTAGTACATAGACCACCTTATGGCATTAGTACATAGACCACCTTATGGCATTAGAACATAGACCACCTTATGGCATTAGTACATAGACCACCTTATGGCATTAGTACATAGACCACCTTATGGCATTAGTACATAGACCACCTTATGGCATTAGTACATAGACCACCTTATGGCATTAGTACATAGACCACCTTATGGCATTAGTACATAGACCACCTTATGGCATTAGTACATAGACCACCTTATGGCATTAGTACATAGACCACCTTATGGCATTAGTACATAGACCACCTTATGGCATTAGTACATATACCACCTTATGGCATTAGTATATAGACCACCTTATGGCATTAGTACATAGACCACCTTATGGCATTAGTACATAGACCACCTTATGGCATTAGTACATAGACCACCTTATGGCATTAGTATATAGACCACCTTATGGCATTAGTACATAGACCACCTTATGGCATTAGTACATAGACCACCTTATGGCATTAGTACATAGACCACCTTATGGCATTAGTACATAGACCACCTTATGGCATTAGTACATAGACCACCTTATGGCATTAGTACATAGACCACCTTATGTTACTGGTACTTAGTCCCCATTGCCATTTGTTGCTTACTTTTAACTCGGTGTGGTAAATTTTGTAGTTTATTTTGATGATTTCGTAAAACACTAAATTCGCATAAATGAACTAGCTTGTTATAGCAGAGAAGTTATATTTTTTAGCTTATCACAATCAAGAGTACATTCTGTTTTTGTTGTTCATAAACATGGCAATGCAACCTTTCAGTACAAAGGTTTTAAGTTTGTCTTTTTGAGGTATGCAAACTACAAAGTCCAAAAGGATTGACAGCTCAAGTGTACAATATCATGTCAACATTTCATTAGTTTTAAAGCCAAATTGAAATCGTTTGACAAAGACACAAGTGTCAACTCATTCTCCTGCATGTGTCATGTTTACTTGGGTACTTTACCTTCCATGAGTGAGACCCAAGAACATCTTCCAGTTTCTTTTTGCACCCAGATTGTAAGGATTCCTGTAGACCTACAGAGAACAGACAAGTTGAACAAGTGTCTTATTGTCACATAATCTTATGTTCAACAGGTGTCATAGTGTCACCTTATATTAAGTTCAACAGGTGTCTATCATTACAGTACAATACAAATTTATTGTCCAATAATAATATATACAGAGAGAGTTCAAGGCATTGTTAGTAAACATAGTTCAATGTAGTGTATACAAGAAATAAGTTTATAATAGTAATACAAACGTGAGAGTAGTTAGTGAATATATATTTTTTAACGGTCGGCTTGCATGTGGTGGTTTGTTAAAGTTTGTTTAGGTGACTTATGGCCTGGGGAACGAAGTTGTTTTTGAACCTGTTTTTTGTGCATCTTAGACATCGGTATCGTCTTTGAGACGGAAGAAGGTCAAACTCTGTGTACAGTGGGTGGGCAGGGTCACTGGCAACTGAACGTGCTTCTCTGTTACATTATCTTATGTTCAACAGGTGTCGGTGTCATAGTATCTTATGTTCAACAGGTGTCATAATGTCACATTATATTATGTTCAACAGGTGTCATAATGTCACCTCTTCTTATGTTTAACAGGTATCATAGCGTCACATTGTCTTATGTTCAACAGGTATCATAATGTCACATTATATCATGTTTAACAGGTTTATCTTATGTTCAAAAGGTGTCATAATGTCACATTATCTTATGTTCAACAGGTGTCATAACGTCATATTATCTTATATTTGAAAGTTCCTCCTCAATCCGAATTTTTGTAAATGGAGTGAAAGTTGAAAATATAAGTAATTCACACAGAGTTTGATAATGGAAGGGAGCAGACTTGTGCACTGTCCTACTCATCAGAAGTTTGCCTATTCACCAGAGGTTGACCTACTCACAAGAAGCTAGCCTACTTACCAGAAGTTTGCCTACTTACCAGACCATTCTTGCGCAGTCGTAACATCTCCTTCCCGTTGATGTAGATTTCGATGCTGGTTTCTCCACGGTGGATAAGTCTTGCATGCCACGATATGAGCAGCAGCAATGCCATCGAGACGGCCGTCGACAGCACGAACACAAACACAATCGCTTCTTTCCTGCACAGAACACACACACAGTGATACAAACACTTGACAGCACAAACACCTTCTTCCTGCACAGAGCACACACACTGAGACAACACACGACAGCACGAACACAAACACAATCACTTCCTTTCTGCACAGAACACACAATGATACAAACACTCAACAACACAAACACAATCACATCCTTCAATATAGAACACACACAAATTGAGACAACATTTGACAGCACGAACACAAAGACAATCGTTTCCTTCAGCACAGAACATCAACATTGCAACAAACACTCCACAGCACGATCACAAACACCTCTTTCAGCACAGAACACACAGTCCATTCACCTTTACCACCACCACCACCCTGATCCTCCAGCAAAGATAACATGATAGTTAATGAGTGGCTCTGAGTGATAGTCTTCATGGTTAGGTGAGAACACTTTACACTACATCCACAGGCAAACACAAAACAATGACAAACATACGTGAGATTTACAGGTTGATCATGTTAGCGTGAGATGAATACTAAATGCATGAGACTTGGTAGCTCTGCAATGCTGTTGTTGATGATTGCTGATGTTAGATATATAAGAAACTTACAAAATAAAGTCGAAACGAGCCTGTTTACAAACGGTACAACTGCAACGCAAGTGGCAGCATTGTTTTCCTGATAGTCAACTTCACTATCGCACCTATTATGTCATCACGTCAACTGAAGACAATAGTTGAATGTGTTGCTGACACACTCCCCGTTCATCACCCTAGTGTCCCTATTCACCACCACCTGGCTGATATGAGAGAAACGTTACCTGTAATACGACTGCGTGTTAGACAATGTGGCGAGTGTAGCGTCAGAGCCCAGGTCGCCTCTGTTCATGCTGTCTGGTGACTGCAGCGACTGCTTAAGTAGGTAGAAAGGATACAACACGCCTTGATCACTCATGTCCTGCAGGGAAACACAGACACCAATGAATGTAGCAGGCTGACCCCCTTAATTAGGTCATGTTGCATTGTGTATACTTCCCACGTACTGCAGCACATGACTGTATTGATTATGAGTCCACATGATGTGACATCACTGGTTTGTTGTTAAAACATTTGCAGTCCTCCTGAAATTTTTATATTACCTTCTTCCCACTGGTGTCGATGGCAAAGAGAGGGTTAACGATGTAGTTTCAATGTTACCTTTCCCTCTTATGACAATGGTAAAGAGAGGGTTAATTATGTAATTTATGTTATCTTCTTCCAACCAGTGACAATGGTAAAGAGAGGGTTAATGATGTAGTTTGTATATTACCTTTTTCTCACTGGTGATGATAGCAAAGAGAGGGTTAATGGTGTAGTTTGTATGTTACCTTTCCCTCTTGTGACAAAGGCAAAGAGAGGGTTAATGATGTAGTTTATACATTATCTTCTTCCCCCAGTAACAATGATAAAGAGAGGGTTAACGATGTAGTTTGTATGTTACCTTTTCCCCACTGGTGACAGTGGCAAAGAGAGTGTTAATGATGTAGTCTGTATGTTACATTTTCTCTTCCAGTGACAATGGCAAAGAGAAGGTTAATGATGCAGTTTGTATGTTACCTTTCCCTCTGTTGACAATGGTAAAGAGAGCATTAATGATGTAGTTTGTATGTTACCTTTTTCTCACCTGTGACAATGGCAAAGTGAGGGTTAATGATATAGTTTGTATGTTACTTTTTAACAAAGGCAAAGAGAGAGTTAATGATGTAGTTATGTTAACCTTTTTCTGCCAGTGACTATGGCAAAGAGAGGGTTAATGATGTAGTTTGATAATTACGTTTTTCCGCTGTTGACGATGGTAAAGAGAAGGTTAATTATGTAGTTTGCAGGGTGCACAATGACTTTAGCTGACAGGTAGTCTGTTGGACTGGCTGACTCAGAAACAACTAGTCCTGACATTCTTTTACCAGTCCTTAGAAATAAATGTGCCAGGTACCACCATGCTGTTGTATCACATATATAGGTCTATGTGACATTTATGGAACATAGTAAAACTAATCAAGAAAACAAGCCAATTCTCATTTCAATTAAATGTTCAAGTAAACGTGTCGTTAATAGAATCAAATACATGTGATTACGTAGATCCAACTGCAAAGTCGTCAGAAGAAATAACTTTAGTTTAATCAGAGACAGCAAACGACAGTGGTGGACAAGGCGATGTCAGCAGAATATGAAGCCTGATGATGACGTTTCATTAGCATTTCCTTTCCAGAAGCCAACGACTGAACAATCAGCAACATTGCTGGCATTTGGTAACGTGCTAAGATAATTACCCGATGCCAGAAAAATGCAACTACGATGGGAATAGCGATGGTAACCCACGCATATATGTTTGTCCATGTCACTCATCACCCTTGGTCGCTAGGTGGCACTACCTATCCTAACCAGATATAAACAGCCGCTATTTACATTCTCTGAGTTCAGCAAGTTTCCTATTCGACGGTCGTAGGGAATATTTAGCTGCGTGTGATAAAATGCTACCTTATCCCATCACAACACCCAAGTAGCATGTACACAGCATAAATTAATTCACATAATCACAACTAGTCCGATGGGACTGCTCCTTTAAACATGAACTAGTCCGGTCACCGAAACTACTCGTCCGGGACAATCGGACTGGCCTTATTTCACCGCATGAGTTTGTATGTTAACTTCTTCTTGCCACAGACGATGGCAAAGGGGGGTTTAATGATGTAGTTTGTGTGTTACCTTCTTCCCCCAGAGACAATGGCAAAGAGGGTTAATGATGTAGTTTGTATGTTACCTTTTTTGCCACTGATGACAATGGCAGAGAGGGTTAATGACATACTACATAGTTTGTATGTTACCTTTCCCCATCGGTGACAATGACAAAGAGAGGGTTAATGATGTAGTTTGTGTGTTACCTTTCCCCATCGGTGACAATGGCAAAGAGAGGGTTATTGATGTAGTTTGTGTGTTACCTTTCCCCATCGGTGACAATGGCAAAGAGAGGGTTATTGATGTAGTTTGTGTGTTACCTTTTTCCCGTCTCCAGTGACGATGGCAAAGAGCGGGTAGGTGATGACGCTGACGTAGAATGACGCGAGACACATGTAAACACTAAAGAGGAAGAAATAGCGGTGATTGTAGAACCCGACACAGTTGTTCAGCCACGCTGGACGCAGGTCAAGGCAACAACACCAACACCTGTTTTGGTTTTGTAAAAAAGACATAGTCATTCAATTTTTATTTACTGACACTGCTCAAACCTTCTACATTTAAGTCAGCTAAATAACCGTGACATACAATGAACATGTTAACCTGGCTTTTTAAGTTTATTTATTGATGCTATATATTTTACCAATATTCTTTTGGGTACTTATCATTTTAAAATGCAATCTATTTTATATGTTTTAAATATATCTATAATGCATTAAACAATAATTATAGTCTTTATTTAGTTTTATGTAAATATATATTTGAGCAGTAGTATATAATTTTACCTGCACAGTTACGTTTTAAACTCATGACCTTTCGGAAGAACAAATGTATAATTTATAAGGTTACCATGAATACCAAATGCAAATGCATTAAATGCACAACCATCACGGGATCACTCAATAAGTTTCCAGTGGAGATTATTACAAATAAGATGCATACATTTTCGTCAAGTAGGTCGTATATTTACGTCAACTGCTATTGATGATGGGTCACACCAGTACTGCCACCTAGTGGCCCTTAGAATGGCCACCCACAAACAGATTTTACGAGCAATCATCAAGCAGTTTGGCCAAGCAGAGGATAATAATCAAAGTAGTTATATAGCGCACGATCAACTGAAGTTGCTCTTGGGCGCTTTACATGCATTCATACATATCACACACACGTGTATATAATGATATGACTGATGGTGAAAGCGACTGTTTGATAAAAGGATACGACAGTGATGGTCCATCTTGAGCACACACTTCCGACACACGCTGCAGTGGTGAGTGCGGGCAGGCTTTGGCGCGATACACACCTTGCATATGGACACCACCTGGGCCACCTCCTGCAACAACAACACATTGTTATCATTTGAGTGACCTCAACAGTCATCATCACTTGAGTGACCTCCTGCAATAGGCATCATCACTTGAGTGACCTCCTGCAATAGACATCATCACTTGAGTGACCTCCTGCAATAGACATCATCACTTGAGTGACCTCCTGTAATAGTCATCATCACTTGAGTGACCTCCTGCAACAGTCATCATCACTTGAGTGACCTCCTGTAACAGTCATCATCACTTGAGTGACCTCCTGTAACAGTCATCATCACTTGAGTGACCTCTTGTAACAGTCATCATCACTTGAGTGACCTCCTGTAACAGTCATCATCACTTGAGTGACCTCCTGCAACAGTCATCATCACTTGAGTGACCTCCTGTAACAGTCATCATCACTTGAGTGACCTCCTGTAACAGTCATCATCACTTGAGTGACCTCTTGTAACAGTCATCATCACTTGAGTGACCTCCTGTAACAGTCATCATCACTTGAGTGACCTCCTGCAATAGACATCATCACTTGAGTGACCTCCTGCAATAGACATCATCACTTGAGTGACCTCCTGTAATAGTCATCATCACTTGAGTGACCTCCTGCAACAGTCATCATCACTTGAGTGACCTCCTGTAACAGTCATCATCACTTGAGTGACCTCCTGTAACAGTCATCATCACTTGAGTGACCTCTTGTAACAGTCATCATCACTTGAGTGACCTCCTGTAACAGTCATCATCACTTGAGTGACCTCCTGCAACAGTCATCATCACTTGAGTGACCTCCTGTAACAGTCATCATCACTTGAGTGACCTCCTGCAACAGTCATCATCACTTGAGTGACCTCCTGTAACAGTCATCATCACTTGAGTGACCTCCTGTAACAGTCATCATCACTTGAGTGACCTCTTGTAACAGTCATCATCACTTGAGTGACCTCCTGTAACAGTCATCATCACTTGAGTGACCTCCTGTAACAGTCATCATCACTTGAGTGACCTCTTGTAACAGTCATCATCACTTGAGTGACCTCCTGTAACAGTCATCATCACTTGAGTGACCTCCTGTAACAGTCATCATCACTTGAGTGACCTCCTGCAACAGTCATCATCATTTGAGTGACCTCCTGCAACAGTCATGTTAGCTGACGTATGAATAACTTGACTCTTCAGTTACAAATAAAAGTGCCATGTTCCATGGATGTAAGTAATGATTTGAAGTATTGTTCACCTTCCATCACGAAATCCAACTATAATGTTAGTACATGTTGGCATGGTGTGTGCTTTCCTTTTAAGTCCGTCTATAGTATTTACTGCAACTATGCAATATACTATTCTAAACATTTTGATAACAATGTTAGCTATGTAGTCCTGTAATTAGTAGATCTATAATTATAGCCGAATCTGTTCGACGTTTGGCGGTTTTGCAAAATAAGGGGGTAGAGTTAGCGTTTTGTTTTGCATGCAGTATATTACCTTGTTTGTCAGACAATGTGACATTATTTTATTTGGAAATGAAGAGGGATTATTTTAAAATAAAAACAACTGTCTTGTGCCACGAATGTAAGCAATGATATGAAATATTGTTCACCAATATATTGTTCACTTTTGGTCACGAAACCAAACTAAAATTTATTATCTGGTGGCATAATATCTGCTTTACTTTTAGTTATGTATGTAATGGGGTGGTATAATTAACTGGATAAAAAAAGGCTGATTGACAGAAGACAACGGGTAATAGTTGATGGGGATGCTACAAATTGGAAATTAGTTTTTTGAGTGGGGTACCACAGGGATCAGTACTGGGACCTATATTATTCTTAATATATAGCAACGATTTGGACGATGATATAACAAGTAAGGTGTTGACATTTTCAGATGATACAAAAGTGTTTAGGATTAAACGTGATGGAGATAGATTTACAAGATGATCTTGATCAAATGGTCTGAAAAATGGCAGATGTTCAATTTTGGGAAATGTAAATGCCTCCACACAGGACATGGGAACAAAGATGTATAATATACAATAGGGGGTACTATACTAAGTACTACTGAAAAAGAAAAGGACTTAGGGTTAACAATTAGTGCTGATTTGAAGGTTTCATGGCAGTATGGAATTGCAGCTTCAAAGGGAAATCAAATCCTTGGATTAATTAGGCGAAATGTAGTATATAAGGAGAAAGAATTAATAATACCGCTGTACAAAACAATAGTGAGGCCTCATTTAGAATATTGTGTACAAGCGTGGAGGCCATATCGCAAGAAAGACAGATACCGGGTATGTTAGAAAGAGTACAGGAGTGACTAAAGTATACCAAAACTGAGGGATCTTGGTTACAAAATATGCCTAAAAGAATGTGGTTTGACAACATTAGAGACCAGGAGATTGAGAGATCTGATGGAATTCTTAAAATATTGAATGGTTATGAACATTTTTGTTTTAAGGGACATGAAGTTACATTAGTAAAGGAGCAGTGTAGATTAGATTTAAGAAAGTTCTCATTTTCACAAAGGACTGTAAATGATTGGAACAGATTATCTACTGATTGTGTGGGTGCTAGTAGTGTGAATATGTTTCACAATAAAATTGACACGTACCTCAGAAAGGTGGGATACACGTAAATAAAATGGGTTGGACTCTCGATAAGCCAAAAGGGTTCGTTGTCCACCTGCCACCTAGAGTTAATTCACTGGGTGGCAATCTTGTTAAATCTTGTTTAGGAAGGCGGTTATGAAAAGTAAGGGGGTAATGTTTTAGTGTTTTGGTTATGTATGCAAGATATAATTTTTTTTACAAAGTCATGTTGTTTAATTTGGAAATTAACTGGGATTGCTGTGAGATACAACAAATAGTCATACGCCATGTGTGTAAGTAATGCATTGAACTATTGTACAACTTCGGTCACTAAACCAATCTAAAATGTTAACATATCTGAGCCTATGTTGTACTTTTCGTTCACGTAGGTCTGTAATATTGACATCTACATTAACTACAAATACGTACATTTTGATACCAACATTAGCTATGTAGTGCTGCAATTAGTAGATATATAGCCTATTGTGTTTGAGTATGGTGCTTATGAAAACTAAGGGGGTAGTTTCAATGTTTTGGCTTTATATGCATCATATTACATCCGTTGTCTGATAAACTAATGGTATTTTATTTGAAAATGAACTGGGATTGTTGCGAGATAAAAACAATTATCATGTGCCACATGAGTAAGTAATGATTCAAACTATTGTACACCTTCGGTCACAAAACAAATGAAAATGTTAACACACTCAGAGCATGTTTTCTTTCAAGTAGGTCTGCAATATTGGCATTCATATTAACTACAAATCTGTATCTTACCATTCTAAACAATTTGACATATAAATTAGCTATGTAGCTCTACAAATAGTAGATATATAATCGATTGTGTTTGAAGACAGTTATGAAAAATTAGGTGGTAGGTTTAGCGTTTCGGTTTTGTATGCAAAATATTACATTGTTTTTCAGAAAATCTGGTGTTATTTATTTGGAAATGAACTGGGATTGTTGGGAGATAAAACATGATTGTCATGCACCAAATGTGTAAATAATGACTTGAACTAATGCCCACCCTTCACGAAACCAAACTAAATTGTTAATATGTCTTAGCATATGTTCTGTTTTTCTTTCGACTTCGTCTACAATATTGATGTACGCATTAACAACAAATACATATCTCGCCACTGGAAACAGTTTGATACCAAAGTTAGCTATGTAACCTTGTAATTAGTACATATATTGCGGATTATGTTCTTGGGCGGCGGTTATGAAAAATAAGGGGTAGGGTTCCTGTTTTGGTTGTGTATACAATATATAACATCTTTTGTCAGAGAATCTAGTGTTGTTTTATTTGGAAATGAATTGGGAAGTTTTTGATGTAAATATAGTTGTCATGTGCCACGTATGCAAGTAATTGTTTTGAACTATTGTACAACTTCGGTCACGAAACCTAACTAAAATTTCAATATAATTTGGTATGTGTTGTGCTTTCATTTCAATTATATCTATTGTATTGATTTAAAATTTACTGCCCATATGTGACTTGTTTTTCCACACATGTTGACACAAAATGTTATTATGTAGCTCTATAATGAGTAGATCCATAGCCAATTATGTACATGATGAAAATCCTTCAAAAAGCCCTGCCTCCATTTTCGCAAACTAGCTCACTACACAATAGAAAGTATCACCCGAGCTGGTTATAACCGGTAAAGGTCATAGATAAATCCTGGCATGGATGACAGCTTGTAACACATTTAGGTACCCATGAAGTAATTCTTTTGAGATTTTAGGCCTAGACTATAACAGTCATCATCATTTGAGTGACCTCCTGCAACAACAACAAGTCATTACTTGTGTGACCTCTTGCAACAACAACAACAGTCATTACTTGTGTGACCTCCTGTAACAACAACAACATTCATTACTTGTGTGACCTTCTGTAACAACAACAGTCATTACTTGTGTTACCTCCTGCAAAAACAAGTCATCATCACTGGAGTGACCTCCTGCAACAACAACAGTTGTCACTTGAGTGACCTCCTGCAAAAACAAGTCATCATCACTGGAGTGACCTCCTGCAACAACAACAGTTGTCACTTGAGTGACCTTTTGCAAAAACTAGTCATTATCATTTGGGTGACCTCCTGCAACAACATGTCATCATCACTTGACTGTACGCATGTAGATTGTACTGACTGTATTGACGTAGACTGTACTGACATAAACATTACTGACACAGACTACTAAAAAGACTATACTGTCTATACTGAGTATACTAATATACACTGTACTGTCTGTACTGACATTAACTGTACTGACTGTACTTACACAGACTTTACTGACTACTAACATAGACTGCACTGATTGTACTTAACTGCACTGATTGTACTTACATAGACTGTACTAACATAGACTGTACTGATTGTACTTAACTGCACTGATTGTACTTACATAGACTGTACTAACATAGACTGCACTGATTGTACTTAACTGCACTGATTGTACTTACATAGACTGTACTAACATAGACTGTACTGATTGTACTGATGTTGACTGTACTGCCTGTACTTACCCCTGCGGGAGTGCCAGGGTTCGTGAAGGTTGCTTGGACATAATGGAACACAATGTTGATTAGGAGCCAGTGTCCGACGACAAAGTGGACGCTGGTGAATATGACACTCTGCTGCACCTTGAAGGGCAGCACGAACACGTAGATGATGAAGATGACACTGGACACCAGGACAGTCACCAGGACGATGAACGCCTGAAACAGGGTCACATAATGTCAACAAGGAAGACTTATTAGATGACACACTGTCACATTACAATTTACAACTTTGCAACAGGTTCTGGCGACAAACAGTTACTTACGCAGGTCTACTTCATTGGTGGGAAATAACACATTTAAAAGGAGGCTATCTATACCAAGTTTATTATTATGTTCTCAGGACTATACTACCTACATTGAAGGTATACTGCCCACCAAATTGTGTTTAGTAAGCCTGTAACAATGTTCGTCGTTTGGAAGATACGACGACGGCAGCATGTTCAAATGGCAAACAATACATCCAGTTTCAAAACAAGTTTTATTCGCAATAACGCTGACGAGGCGGGCTGAGTTAACCACAATATAATTTGATGTTCAACAATGTCCCATTTTCCAATGTTCAACACAGATGTCCTGTGACAAATTACTGCACTGGCTAACTGCGGATAGAGGAACAGACTGCCTTCCTTTAAAGTAGACAAAATAGCTGGATTGATAGCATTACGAAAAATAGAACATAAATATAAACATAAATATGGTAATTAAATCTCAAATTTCACTAACAAATTATACAGTAACAGTGACAGGGAGATTTGATGACAGTAAAGCAGACCAAATTGTAGTTAATGACAGTCAATAATTAATTAAAAAATACATTTCTAAGAACCACTCTACTGGTCTACGACCAGCAGAGTGACTCTGTCAGTTCCATCTTGTATTATTAATCACGTATATTTTATCAACCAAATTATTCATATCTTAATGTGTCAAAAACAAGTTTTTTTTTTGCAACACCTTCACCACGTACATGGAGCGCTCTTTTCTCCGCACCATTTTGTCGATTGTTTTATGGTTGTTTATGTTTGTATGTATGATTTATACAATTCCAAATAAAGCCTCGGTTGTTTTATGATTGTTTATGTTTGTATGTATGATTTATACAATTCCAAATAAAGCCTACCTACCTCGATTTTGCTGTTTCAATGGTAACTATAGGCAGCTAGCGCAAGATGCTAATAGGGCGATTTTTAATGTACAGTGAAATTTACGTACTTAACTATACTTACCGGGCCAGTGTAGCGAATGACATGGTCTATGATCCAGAAGAGTGGCTGTATGACGATGTCAATGACATTGATGCAGCTACAAGTGGCCAGTGAGTTGTGTAGGAGACTCCAGAAGGTCAACTTGAACATAAACCACTCTTGCTGCAGTCTCTGCCACATCCGGCTACAGATGGCAGCACTGCAGGCCCACCGAACGTGCACCATCGCCGCTGCCAACAGGTTGATTTCAGGGTCACAAAGTCAGTGCAGGCATCTGTGTGACAACGATGTATTATGAAGGAGCAAATTGTTTTGAAAAGCAGCTTGTCAATACCACTCTTTAAACCATATTCACACTGCAGATAGTCTGTTCAAATAACTCATATTCCTTGTCTTAGACATGAACAGCTTACAACATATATAACAAAAGAATAAGGTCAGAACAGATTTCAACAAATTATACTTACAAAAATGCAGTTGTCTGAATGGGGGTGTTTAGAGTAATGTCACATGAACTGCTCAGTAGTGTTGTGCATGTAAATTAAAGTAAAGCAATAAGTATTTGAGGATCCCCTTGTACAGGATTTGTCAACTGACAATGACGCAGCATTCCTGTGTTCAGTATTTCTCTCACCTCTGTTCTCTCAGACCCTACTTTTACTACCAGCCTAGAAGTTGGCTGGTAATTACGTAATTATCGCCTGGTTGTCATGTGTTCACTCCATGGACGTTTATATGGTTTTAGCAAATGTTTCACCTTTAACAGTAAAAATGTGCTATACTGGCCTGGGGAAAGGCTACATTCCGGGAAACAGCATTCCATAAAATAATCTCACAGAGTGATTGGAGCAGACTATCAGCAGTGTGAATATGTTTTTAAAATAAGGCCATTTCACAAATATCTGGCAAAGTCGCACAAGTATGAATAAACTATTGTAGCATCCCTATGTCAACTGTACTTTGTCTGCATATATTCGGGTTCATTACATATCATTTATACGAAATGTACGTCTGCATGGTACATGGTACATGGTACATGGTACATGGTACATGGTATGGCATTATAGCAGGACCTGTTTATGCACATAAATGTGTAACTCAGCCACTAAATGGAAATTAATTGTGAATACGTGAAACCACTATTTGTATACATTTCAAGCAAAACGAGATATTAACAGTCATTGCTGGGCCAACACCGTTTGGCATTTATTGGGCAATAATCAGGGGGGGGTCACAAATGGCACAAGAACATTATGTCAGTTGTTGGAACTACAGTGAACACAATATTTCACTGGACGAATGTTGTCAAATAGGTCTATGCCATTTGAGAACATATTCTAAGTAAACCACTGGTGTGATATTGTTGATTGTACTTGCAAATCATTCATTTTTATTAAATCTTCTAGGCGTATGAGTATAACCAAGTACAGGCCCCCTAAATGCTCTTTCTCTTCCTGTTGACAGATTAATTGGAAAAAATATCTTTACACAGGAATACTGTGTAATATTAATGATTAAATCATGGGCGATCTTTTACTTTCTGACCTAACCATGAAAACGACTACCTACAGCCGCCAAACTTCTCCTCACATATCTTTCATACATATACACACTACGTTATGAAAACAATTATCTAACATTCGCATAACGATCAAAATTCACAAAACAAACTCTAGTAAAACTTGATATTACTGCCAACAACTACCCGTAGCTCAGCAGTTACCATAAAATCGATATTGTGTCAAGGCGTCGCGAACACGCACACACGGAGTCTCTGTGTCAACTTTATCTTTATACAGGACTGTATGCACACAGTACCGATAGCACCAGCGTATGGAATGTCTGTGAAGCTCATTTATGTAATGACGCCTCGACACAATATCAATTTTATGGTAACCTCGGAGCTACGAGTAGTCGCCGCCAGTGACGTTGAGTTTTACTTGAGTTTGTTTTGTGAATTTTGATCGTTATGGGAATGTAACTGTAAGAGTATTGTTTTTTGTAACGTAGTGTGTACATATGGTAATATGTACGTAAGATATGTGAGAAGTTTGGTGGCAGTAGGTGGTCGTTTTCATGGTGTAAAGAACCACCATGGCTAATTAGTTAAATATTACCTATTAGAGGCATTGTTACCTATTAGAGGAAAATCTTAGAGATTAACAGAAAAATTCCAGTATTCACGGTTATATAAAAGCAAGCATATGGTTACTCCCAAGCAGGAACAGGGTAGAGCAATAAGGCTGGGAACGATATGTTGATTTGTCTGTCTGAGGGCGTTGTCCTGAGGAGGATGTAGTTGACCGTTAAGGATTTATTGTAGCAGAATTCTGGTACAGAAGTTGACTGTTTGTCAGTTGACCTTAGATGACAGTTAAGAGTTAACCGGAAGGTCATCAGGAAACAACGTCGAGCAAATGCTGACGGTGCCCCATCCCCACAGTATGACGACGTAAAACTTTGCATGCGTATTGTCATAATTCGAAGGAACACATTACCATACGTTTGCATCTTTACTGTTTAAAAGAGAACTTCAGGGTGGGCAGCAACTGATATACAAAACGAGAGACCTTGATGCTCTTACCGGTAAACTACGAAAATGTTTTCCTCATTTTAGAACATTCATAATTTCAACAAATGTAAACCACACCAGTTTACATCTTCTTTTATGTTTGGACTCTTAAAAACTGTGCGTACTTTTAAATGTAAAAGAGACTACGATTAAGACGCCGGTGGCACACTTGTGTTGTTGTAAAGCTGTACGGACAATGTTGCCGGTGATGTTACTATACATGAATAAAATCAACGTTCATTACGAATCTGGAAAGCGCGTTTGGTCAAATCATTATCAAAAAGAATACACATAGCCATGAGGGAATGATGACAACAATGACATGACGATGCACACGGGGGTGACACGGCTTGGCGAGCGAGCAACCCAGGCCAAGGTAAGGCTCCCGTCCACAGCCATTGGCATTTGGAATGACTAAAAGGCGCACGACCACGAACGACCAAAATGTATGTAGTGTTGGTAACCAAGCGGGCTGTTGGTGGCACGTAGGAGGCATGTGTGTGCAGCTCGCTAAATTTCAGATATGTTCTTCACATTGGAGTAACAAAATTTGCAACTTTTATCATCGGTTGTGGTAACTCGCCGGTTCCATTCGCCAGGTGGCGCTACTGTGCCAAAACTAAACGCTCGTCCGGAAGATCGGCTAAAATGCCTAAATTGTGTAGCTCCTGGGTTAGGCACTTCAACAAACAATTAGATATCATGCTAGAACATTGGGAATGGGCTTAAATTAAAGGTAATTGGTTGAGGATCACATAACTGTTTATTTTATTAAGATACCTTTAATAGATCAAAAGATATTGCGATTTTAAGACGGAAAAACAGCGTCATTTTTGTGTATCTCTTACAATGGCAAAATGGACTCATTTTTGTGTTTTCTATAGGTAAATATTTGCTTTAAAATGTAATAACTTTTTTATTTATACAGATATTTAAATGCTGTCTTCAGGGTTTTCAAACACATTGACAAGAGTAATAAATTTATAATATTTAATATTTTTAGTATTAATTATAACCAAATTAATGCAATTAATTAGTTAATTTTAGTTATGTAGCATGCAAAACTCAACAGACCAAAATGCTCCAATTAAAGGCCATAATGTCCATGATTATGAAGATTTTATACATATTATGCAATGTGTATAACCACATTAATAATGGTAATAAATATGCATTAACAAATAATGATTATTTAATTAATTAGTCAATATTGGGTAATTAGCGCACAACCTCGACAGACCAAAACATATCAGTAAAATGCCATACTGTCCATGACTATGAAGATATTTATACATATTATGCAATGTGTATAACCACATTAATAATGATAATAAATATACATTAACAAACCATTTAACAATTTAATTAATTAGTCAATACTGGCTAATTAGTGCGCAACTTTGACAGACCGACACATTTCAGTAAAAGGCCATAAGTTCCATGATTATGAAGATATTTGTATAATTTATGCAAGCAGTAACCCACATTAATTATGGTAATAAATATACATTAACCAGTCATTTCACATTAACAGTAACTTAATTAGTAAGTTAATATTGGCTAATATTAGCATACTAACGACTGACCACTACATTTCGAAAGAAAGGCTGGAATGACGATAATTATGAAGACAGTTATATAATTTATGCAATGTTTACAACCACATTAAACATTATAATAAATATACATTATCCATTCATATAACATTAACAATAACTTTATTAATAAGTAAATATTGGCTAAATAACTCAACAGATCAATACATGACAATGAAATACAATATTCATACTCCTAGTTCACTGTGTCTATGTGTGACTGTGTCATGACAGGTTGGATGAATGCTGCAGGCTCTGTAGAGACCAGTAATCAATTGTCACTGCTTCATAATGAAATGTTCTGCATTTTAACATGAACTTCATGAAGTAATGTTATAAATTGTTCACAGTATTCCGTCACTGAACCCAAATGCATGATTGCTTTCTGCATTACTCTACATGGCCCACGGGAGTCAAGCCATGAAGAAGAGGTCTGCTCTGCTCATAATACAGTCTTTTTGTGATATTGGAAGTTGATTGTCTTATAACTGCCAGTAGGCTGCAAGATCTGTGCAGCAAGGTTCATATGTTAGTATCCTGTAAAATAATGTTGTTTTCATCAACATGCTGTCTATAAGTAATGTTCGTGTGATGTTGAATGGACACTGTTCAATGTAGAATCAGATATATAATCAGCCAGATTAAATGTGTACGTATGCGGGCAGGTGACGGGTGTCATATTCAGACGACTGTGGCTTGGTACCTTCAGAGTTAACTGTCAGACACAGATCAGCGTAAGATCAGTGTCATTGCATGTAATTGTGAACAGCATCTGAAATAAAAAGGCCATCGTGTATCATATAATGTGAAATATATCATGAAATAATGTTCATATCCCTGCCTCTGTTACTCAACAGAGCAGTGTGAAATTCTATAATACGTCACACATAAATTCATAATAATTGTGATACTTGAGAGGTATAACTGTGGTGTTTAATGTATTGCATGTTGTCACACAACTAAACAAATGATGCTACAACTGATCAAGCCTCAAGGCGTTTAATATTTATATTACAACATACTTTTAACATGTTGTGCAGTGACTGTTTGTCATGAAACTATTTAAATTTTTTAACAAATTAAGTCGAATAATTTACGTATTTTAGCTAAAAAAATGTGTCTAACAAATTGTTGATTTAATAGGTAACTAAGAACAATTAATTAAAGTTATTGCACAATGAAATTTATATTATTTATAAGTCTAAATAAAAGCATAACCGTAAAATTATAATGGCACATCACATGCCAAGACCAAGTCTAGGCAACGGCACCCAGTCCAAGGCAAGGGCCAAGGGCAAGGCACGCGTATATTAATCAATGATTAATAAAATCATTTATATCTAAAAGGTAAAACAGGTAGTGTTCACTGTTGCTTTTGTGGGGATTTAAATTAAGATAACCAAGATATGAATATGATCTGATACTGACTCCGGTGACGCGCTCTCGGTCTGACAGTGCCAGATCGGCCAAAACAGTCACATTTTGAACGGCGTAAAAACCACCTGTCGGAACAACGAAATTTTCAACACTGAATAAATAAAACCTATAGATGTGAATAGACACAAAATCATTTCTGCCAATTTGTGCCAAAACTGTAAAACTTGCAAATGAATCATAGGTATGCCGTCAAATCGACAACAGTTCGCTTAATTTTGGTCAAATTGTAAAAAGAAAGCGACGCAAATAAACTTCGACTTACCGTCTACAAGAATCCCGCAATGAATGACGTATACCACCGTTAAAAGCGCGCGCAACGACGGGTTGAAACAAAACGCTACCAAGATGCCGAGTAAACGGCACCACGTTTTTGCAACAGAAATGTCGCACGCGAAAACACAGCGCGAGCAGAATTCGTTGAAGTGCCTACCTGGGTGAAATACAGATTCATAATTTTTAATAATGCACACACAAACCATTTATATACCATCAACGACCAAACTTTCTACCAACACATTATATTACATGGGCGTGAGTGGTCATTGGTCAACTTCGCGGTCGTGCGTGGTCGTGCGCCTTTATTTGGCTTTAAGTTTTGGTCAAACCCTTGGCATTGGGTACCGCCCAAATTGTAGGAAGGAAGACACGAGGGAAGGGTCTATGTCTATATAATAATTGGCAAAAACCATACGGTCATTACGCCAATATAGGGGACGGGGGGCATATGGCATAGCCCTACAGGGAATTTTTAGAGTCGTCTGCCCAGCCTAGATTTAAAAGTATCCACCGTGGCTGCAGACACAACTGTTTCGGTTAGTCCGTTCCAGTTCCTTACTGTTCTATTAAAAAAGCTGTTAGCATAAACCTGAGTCCTTGCCGGCACCTGAATAAATCGTTCACTGTGGCCACGAGTGTTGTTGATTGAGTGAACGAGGTGGCTCGGCAAAGGAAGGGCTATTTCTCCATGTACAGATTTATAGAACATTGCTAGGCGGCTGACCTCTCTGCGGCGCTCTAGGGACTCCCACTTGAGTGTTTTCATCATTAATGTTATGCTGCTTTCCCGACTGTTGTTACCCATTACAAATCTCGCTGCTCGTCGCTGTATTTTCTCAAGTTCGTTAATATTTTTGTGTGTGTATGGATCCCAAGCAGCGCTCGCTTATTCGAGATTAGGGCGGACTAGTGCAAAGTAAGCCGATTGTTTAGTTTTCTCTGAGCATTTATACAGATTTCTCTTGATAAAACCTAATATACGGTTAGATTTGGCAGATAGGTGGGATATGTGAGTGTTCCATCTGAGGTCATCAGAGAACTCCACGCCTAGGTACGGGTGATGGTGTACAGTTCCCAGGCTGTCTCCATTGATGGTATACTGAGATCAGTGGATAGTTCTCTTCTTGGTGATATGCATAACTGAGCATTTATTGATATTAAAATGCATCTGCCAGGTTGCAGACCAGTCCACCAGCCTATGCAGGTCGGACTGGAGGGCTTCTACGTCATTACTGTCATTGATACACCTGTATAGAATACAATCGTCGGCAAAAAGCCGGATATTAGAGGTGATCCCCTCTCCTATATCATTGACATATAATAAAAAAAGAAGTGGGCCCAGTACAGTGCCCTGTGGTACCCCAGACTCGACTGTCACTTCTTCTGACGACTCGCCATCTACTACTACATTCTGCTTTCTGTCAGTTAGCCAATTTGAAATCCAGTTGGTGACTCCATCACTGACCCCGTAATACAGGAGTTTTCTCATAAGGCGTGCATGAGGCACGGTGTCAAAGACCTTAGAAAAGTCCAGTATTAGGAGATCAGTTTGGTGGCCGTTATCTATATTCTTTGCAATGTCTTCTGTGGCACCAATTAATTGTGTCTCGCATGAATGTTTATTCCTGAACCCATGCTGGTACTCTACGATGATGTTATTAGAGTCCAGATGGTCCATTATGTTGCTGTAGATAATGTGTTCAAATAGCTTGCAGCATACAGATGTGAGGGATACTGGCCTATAGTTTGCTGCGATTGATTTGTCACCCTTCTTGAATACTGCTGATATATTAGCATGTTTCCAGTCAAGGGGGACCTCACCCGTGTCGATGGATTGTTGGAATATTCTAGCCAGGCAAGGTGCAATTTGATCAGCTGTCTCCATTAAAATTTTGTTTGGGATTGCGTCAGGGCCATGCGCTTTGCCGGGCTTCAGTCTGAGTAACAGCTTGTGTACTCCATGTACAGTGACTGTGATTCCCGGCATTGCGGAATATGGTGACTGAGGCATGACTGGGATGTTGACAAGATCTTCCTTTGTGAAGACAGTTTGGTACTGCTTTGACAGTATATCTGCTTTCCCCTTACTAGACGAAACCAGGTGATTATTCTGGTCTTTCAGTGATGGTATACCAACAAAGTCCTTTCTTATATTTTTGACGTATGACCAAAATTTCTTAGGGATTGACCTTTCTTCATTACACTCGACGTCAAGCATGCTATCAATATAGTTATGATACGCAGCGGTTAGCTCTGTTTTTACATGTGTCCGGAGCTTTCTGAAGACAGCCCAATCCTGATTGTTTTGTGTCTTTTTTGCTTTGTTATATAGTCTCTGTTTCTTGCGGATTAGTCTGTGGATATGTCTTGTCATCCATGGAAGATTATTCCTAGTTGATAGTTTCTTTGTGGGAATGAATCTGTCAAAGCTTTTATAATCATAATAATAATGGTTAGGTCAGAAAGTAAAATATCGCCAAATCATGAAACGAAGAATTATTTAATCTTGTTTTCATCTCGTCACGTACACCACTTGGTTTTTATGGATGTACAGCTGCCTTAGTCTTATACTTCCTGTTTTGATTATGCAGCGCACGGGGCAGATATGTCAACTTCCTTTTATTATCGCCCAGCAGTAACTTACCATTTCATTTGTTGGCGTTCATATATATATTGCACCACAACATATTTATTAAAATCAACCATCCGTTTAAATAACAAATAACTTCATATGCCATGTTGTCCACAATAAAACCGTTCCATAGGCATAGCGATAATAGTTTAAGCACGAACCAATCATCTAAATACAGACTTTTACCACCAACAACCGTATAAATCGGTTTCAATCCGGAAGGCGACGCCACTTTTCTGTTTGGCTGGTAATAAACTTACTTTTCGACTTTAGTCGCCTTTAGATTATGGAGTGTTTAATAATTAAATACGATATTTTACTTAATTACCAAGCCAAGCAAAACATACCCTCACAGTTGCAAATTGGTAATAGTCAATATTTGTATATTTTAAAGGGAAACACAAGATTTAATAAAATTGTTTTGTTTTGTACAGCGGAATTATTAGTTCTTTTCTTTAGACGCGCTATATTTCGCGTAATTAATCCAAGGATTTTATTTCCATTTGAAGCTACAACATCGAAGTTGACATTTGTTTCAAAGTTACTGGTGCGCCACTTAGCAGTCCAACTTCGCTAGCATCTAATTGACAACAATTTGATGGACATTTTACAAAGTGCGTACATACAACGTTCTAGTTCTAGTTCTAGTTGTTTCCAGCACTCGGCAACGTTCTATTAACTGACTAGTCTGTATATATTGTGGTTACAGTGATCTTATGAGGTCTCATTCAACTAGTCAGCCTTTTTCAGAACATTATCGCCAAGCCGACCTTTCTATGCTGGCACTGAGGGTGGTCACTGCCAGGGTGCTTGTCGTCCTCAGTGGTTCTTTTACGTCCCAAATTGAGACGTGCACAGTACTGAGACAGCACGGATGCGCATTCAGAATGGCCATCTCCATTCCCTTGACAAAAGGAAAGGTGTGCTGGCAGTGCTGCTCGATATGAGTGCGGTTTATTGATACTGTTGACCACTCGATGTTAATCAACCAGCTGCGCAGCATAGGCATTGGAGGAATCGCACTGAAATGACTGGAGTCATACGTACCTGTCGAACCGACAGGGGTCTGTACTGGGCCAAATTATCTTCTCCATTGGGTGCTACCTTCAGAAGGTACAAGCTGCAATACCATCTTTATGCAGATGACGCCCAATTAATGTGTATGTTGACTTGAGTGGAACGCGGGATGGAGAAGCCGCTGATGAGCGGTTGACCGCATCGAGCGATGCATCGAAGAAGCTAGTAGCGTGAATATGTTTAAAAATAAAATCGCCACATACCTCAGAAGGGCGGGATACACATAGATAAAAGAGTCGGACTCTCGATAAGCCAAAGGGCTTCCATGTCCACCTGCAAGCCACCTAGAGTTAATTCTCTTGGTGGCAATCTTGTTAAGTGGATGTCAGACCATAATCTACTGCTGAACGAAAACAAGACCGAGGCTATTCATCACGGCACTAAATCGTAAATACCTGCAGGACGTTTCGTGTGTTAGTGTATGCGGATGTAACATTGTTCCGTCACCGACCATCCACAACATCGGGATTACAATCGACTCTAGACTAACAATGTCGTCACACGTGTCACGGATGTGCAAGTCAGCGTACTAACATCTGTACGCAATTTCAAAAATAAGACATTGTCTTATTACTGATACGTGTAAGACTCTAGTCCACGCCCTGGTGACATCGCGGCTGGAGTACAGTAACGCGGTCCTGTACGGCATCACCGAAACACTTATTCGAACAAATTGCAGATGGTACAGAACCCGGCGGCAAGACTTATTTCAAGACACCGAAAGCACCAGCACATAACACCTGTGCTGGTCGAACTGCATTGGCTTCCAGTTCGCTGGCGTATTCAGTACAAACTGCTGGTCCTTGTTTTCACGGCTTTACATGGTCTTGCTCCAGCGTAAATCCAAGATCTTATAATACTGTATACGCCCACACGCAACCTCCGATCTGCTGATCTACATCTGCTTGTAGTCCCGCGCTACAACCTAGAGAACTACGGCAGACGAGCTTTCTCCGTGTCTGGATCTATGCTCTGGAACGCTCTGCCGGTAAACGTTCGTCAAATAGAGACTTTGAATAAATTCAAAACTTGCCTTAAAACGTATCTATTTAAGCAGGCGTACATCGACTGAGGAACTGTGCTGTAGGACACTTTTTATGAACATTTATTTAATCAATTAGTTTATTTCTATTATATAATGTATTTTAATTAATTTATTATTATTTATCTTTTAATACAATTTTATATATCATAATATATATTCTTTTACTTAATTATCTTATTATATGAGCAAATATGTAATGCATTTTAGTCACAGTATATATATATATATATATATATATACAATCTTGTAAATCTTAATAATTATTATATTTACCGGCATCTTTATACGTATATATTTTTATATTTGTTTCCATGTACGTTTTATAGTGTGTGTGTGTGTGTGTGTGTGTGTGTGTGTGTGTGTGTGTGTGTGTGTGTGTGTGTGTGTGTGTGTGTGTGTGTGTGTGTGTGTGTGTGTACGCGCCTATGAACGGGCTGGATCCGGAGATATGACGCTGTAGAAATGTTAATAATAATACAATAAATAATACTAATTTCGCACTGCTCGGAAACCTTCATATCAGCTCCAATGGTTAATCCTAAGTCCTTTTCTTTTACAGTAGTACTTAGTACTGTACCCACCCCCCCCCTTGTATATTGTACATCTTCGCTCCCATGTTGAACAACATGAGAACCTTTGGCGTTATATATATGTGTGTGTGTGTGTGTGTGTGTGTGTGTGTGTGTGTGTGTGTGTGTGTGTGTGTGTGTGTGTGTGTGTGTGTGTGTGTGTGTGTGTGTGTGTGTGTGTGTGTGTGTGTGTGTAGCAGTATATAGTAGTAGTAGTTAAAATTTAATGGACCGCGCCATTGTTGGCCATAAAAGTACGTCACCTATTTTGTGTGCACAGCATTTCATAAATCCGATGGATAGCGTTGTGTGTTATATTAAACAACTTTTTTTATTCATTTAACATAACACTTTTTAAGTCTAAAGTCTTGCATTTGTTATTATAAAAACACTCTTGCATTATTGAAGAGCTCACATCGTTAAATCGCACACGCAACTCGTGAACGTTTGTTATTAGGCTTTCTTCTAACTTTGTATGGAGTCATATGTATTTCATTCAGTGACTGTCCTAGCATTGCCCCAGATATCTTAGCTTTTGTTCACGCGGACGTGATGCCGATCAAAATAACACTACATATAGGCATTATTTATTGGCTAGCCGTCAATTTTCTAGAGGATGCCATCCTGCCCTGGGATAATGACAGGAAACAATTTATGCCTCATTTATCTTCAAGAAACTTAATATCTGATCTCGCAAAAATCTCCAAAAAAATCTCAAATGATACAGAATTTCGCAGCGGGCTCGACGGGAAATCTGCATCGCTCCGAACAATTTGAACTTCCCACCATCAACAATTCTTCTATTCAGCCCAGCATGTGTGCAGCTTCCGAGTGCGCCACGACAGGTGCGAGAGCCACGGACACATTGGAATAGCAGGAATAACTAAAACAGTAATTAGTATTCATGCAGGAAATGGAAGCGGAGTTGATCGGAAGTGGTAGTTCTACGCAGAGCAGGTAGGCCGACTAGTTTAGTTGTTATGGGGAACAGGACGGGGTTCATGGATTAAACGCACAAGCACAATTACCTGTTAACCAAATTAAAGTGTTTTTGGATTCTATTAGAGAGAGAGGCAGGCAGGCAGGCAGGCAGGCAGGCAGGCAGGCAGGCAGGCAGGCAGGCAGGCAGACAGGCAGGCAGGCAGATACTGACAGATACAGACAGACAGACAGGAGGGAGGACGAGAGGGGGGAGGGAGGGAGGGAGGAAGATGGCGGTGGGAGAAAAGGAAGGGAGGAGGGAAAGAAGGTGAGAGGGGTGGAGTGGGGGAGAGGAAAATTGTCTGGAGAAAGTGTACGACAGCTTTATGGACCTCGTACAGGCCCAAAGAGGATATATGAGGTGGCATTGTAAGTGGCGCTGGTGGAATAGTTGCAGTGATTCACTAAGGTGCAGAGTACAACACACCCAAACCTTCTACTCAGGACAGAAAACATACGGCTGAATGAACTGGAGCAACGTACAGAAAACGAACTTGCCCAGGTTCGACACGGCAGCACAGGATTCGAACCCGGGTTCTCTCGATTGAGAGTCCGATACCCTAGCCACTGCGTCACTGCAATGCGCCGTTATAGGAAAAATATCTTATCGCCCTGCAACAGGAACAACTGCAATACAGAGCCTGGCAACAGGAATAACTGCAATACAGAGCCTGGCAACAGGAACAACTGCAATACAGAGTCTGGCAACAGGAACAACTGCAATACAGAGTCTGGCAACAGGAACAACTGCAATACAGAGTCTGGCAACAGGAACAACTGCAATACAGAGTCTGGCAACAGGAACAACTGCAATAGAGAGCCTGGCAACAGGAACAACTGCAATACAGAGCCTGGCAACAGGAACAACTGCAATACAGAGTCTGGCAACAAGAACAACTGCAATACAGAGTCTGGCAACAGGAACAACTGCAATGCAGAGCCTGGCAACAGGAACAGCAGTCACTTTAGCAGCAGCTGTAGATGCAACAACAACATCAGCATCAGCAGCGGCACCAACAGTAGCAGCAGCAGCTACAACAAAGGCAACAACAGCTACTGCGTTACGCCGTCGAGAGTGAACAAATGGCGCGTTATTACAGTCAGTGTGGAATGCCGTTCCAGTATCTCTCTTATCCCCAGCAGATGTGGGCGCCACCTGGACCCCTGCCGAACGACGTGTTCCATGGTTACTCCAACAGCAGCAGTGACAGCAGCAACAACGTCAGCAGCAGCAGCAACAGCAGCAGCAACAGCAGCCACACTGTTAGTGTAGTGAGCTGCAGCAACAGCGACGACGGCAGTGAAGACGGTCGGAAAGATAGCGACTGATCCGGCAAAGTCGGACGTTCTGACAGAAAAGAACCGACAACCACTTGTCAACTTGATGCAGTACAAAATACTGCCTTAACGACAAACACAATAATCATGTAAGCTGGCTCACACTACACACATGCATACATGTATGGGTTTTTTCTGGAAGAATTTGATTAGATGATGTAATGATTCAGTTAAAGTTTTATTACAAAAGGTGGCTCCTCGATAGCGACTACCATAGTCTTAGAGGAGTCTCCTGACCCTACTTTTTGTTATTTATCATACATTATATCATGTTTATCATAAGGTTATATATTTGTATTATTTTTTTGACATGGATGTATTGTACGTATTATTTGAAATGTCTGGGTCAGATAAAAGGCACAAATACGACAATTGCATGAGGTTTGCAGAATGTCGTTATTTGAAGCTGGCAAAAAGGAGAACATAGTTGTAAATGAGATGATTGTGTAGAGGCGTTTAATACACGCACAAGCACACGCACACACACACGCATACGCACACACATTGTTAGCCGTATACATATACCAACTGATTCCAGTTGAAATGAATCTATTCTCGATAAGTCAGCAGCATTCTGGTAACCTCCCTTCTGGAACTTGTTGATTATGATGGCATTCTCAATCAACTGGATTAGGTCATGATAACAAAATAACTATGTAATCTCATGCACTTTATTATAAACATCATACGAATAATATGTCTAAATAAAATCATCCATGTTACTTGAATCTTTGAAATGTAACTGTGCCATGCTCTGCTGTGGTGCGATTGACGAAACGAATTTTCCTTTATACAACGTGAGAACTGCGATTTCTTAAATAACGCAACTTTGAAGAGGATTCTTTCCAACTGTAGATTAAAGCCATATTTTATCGACATATGGATGCACCTGCCTGTTGACAGTGACGTTATCACTGCCGACCTGAACGACGGGTTTACAATGGAGGCGGTTTCCACGAACGACAGATGCCCGAACCAAACGAGGGTGTGCACCGGAAGCATTAGACACCATTATCTAACGCAATAATCACACACCTGATGCCAAAAACATACGCCGACCGCAAAGTTAATTGAGTTCTACGTCACAGCTTTTGTGATCCAATCAGATGTTTACGCGGAATCTGCAGTTCGGCTTCGCGTATGAAAGCAAAACATGGATATTTCGCATAAGTACAAACGCCGACTTATTTCGTACATGAATAGTTATGGTAATTCAAATGTATCTATACAAAGTAATAGCTACACATTTTAGGAACACATGCTTATAACGAAAGTTTATATATAAATTACATATATGCAAGTTTGACGACTTTGGAAATTTATACTATACTTTTTATTGTTTACTTCATTATAATAGATCGAAATCGCAATCCGGATGGGAATGTGCCGTATAAACGGTGTATTAGTGTCAGTTTAGTTCTGGATAAACAAGGTCGCATGCTTGTTGCTATTACCCTTTTAAGATTTGAACCACGCTAATCGTGTAGGAAGCTTGTAAGTGATGTAACTAGTGAAGTGATGTAACTAGCAGGACAGGTAGCGCTGCAGTGCACATTAAAAAAGAGGTTCCGTACCTATTGTTGAATAGGAAGGGAATGTGCTTCGTGGGCGCCATTTTTTGTTTAGCCTGCGTCCTAACATTAATAGTATCTTTGAAAATGACAAAACTTCTAGTGGGGGCGGACTACCTGTTATGCACCCGTGCGTGGAATCCTGTAAGTCTTATAAAATGATATGTTAGTAATTGGAAAATATGGAACTACCGATTAAGTTACGAGATTAGTAACATGGATTCCAGACCATAGCTAAAGACAGAACGACATCCACAACAATATTCAAGGTTAATTGAGCCGAAACTTTATTAATTGCGCAAATAGAGACGACACGATTAGACTCCACTATGTAACGAACGTTATTGTCACCATGGCAACACAATGTCTTACTTTTTTGTTAATCGAATGTTGTGAGTGAAACACTTTCAAACACACAATCACAGGTGACTATAATGATACATTTCCAGTTTTCTCGTCGACGACGGAAGTTTCGATCGTTGGCCGATCTGCGCATGCGTGTGTTGATTGACGTGAACGCAGTCTGGTAATGGTATCAACAACGGACTTCTCGTTTGACGACGGCTGGTCGGAGCTTCGCGCGTACTCGACAGAAGTTTCGCTTTATGTAATACTGGAATCGATCGGAGCGAACGCTTCTTGGTTGATTTACTACGGCTTCCAGAGACGTAGTAAATTAAGTTAGCATTTAACAACATGTCGTCACGTCCACTGCAGTCGTCACTGTCTGGGTGAGACCCTCGGTTTCCTGAAGGTCCTCGTTGTGATAAAACAGAATTCTAAAAGTAAAATAATTATAAAAACCGAACCTTACTAGTATCTTTTCGATGCAGGCTCGGCGGCGTTATCGCCGTTTTTGCTTCGCTGTTTTCACAACGAAAACCGCTTTCGAATACGGTCGGCCGGCTACAGCGATCCCGCCGGCGAACGGGACGGATACGTGAGGCATCTGATATGCAAAGATAACCGATAATTTGTTCTAATTAGTTAGTTTGGTTATTTTGCAATTACTTGATAACATTATGATATATTATATAAGAATAACTACCGGAACTGACAAGACTGAATGAGTTATAAGACTTCTATAACGTAATATGATAGTCTTACCTCGTAATGTGGATGTCCCGACCGTACAGTACTGCGTCAATGATTGCACTCCACACTCCTGCAGTGCCTTCACGTGTCCTTAGGTGCCATGAGCACGCTACGTAACTCCCTGGTTGGTTGCGACGCGGTTGAGAGACGCGGTGGCTGGCATCGAAGGAATTCGTAGCGACTCGGCCGGTAGCAATGATGGTGTCTGAGTAAGCTGCAGCCTCCTGCCGCCAGCGTGCGACAGTTGTTGGTCTCGCTCGTGGCCGCTACAGATCTTCGCTTCGGTGTCGTTCTCGGCATGATGTGACACAATCTGATCATCTGTGGTGGTGTATAACGGGTCACACCCTGATCAACTTTGATGATATATGATGCAATCAGGCTGGTCATATTTCTTGTTAAACATGGTGATGTTCTGACCGTAGAAAAATAGGTACAGTGACTTTGTTTAATAATTTTGTTATAACAAATGACAGCTCAATCCCCATTTGTGTCCGACTGATGAAAGCACAGTCTATAACTAGGTGACATTTCAACTGGATCTGAGCGTCACGGCGATGTGTTTATCCATGGTTCTCATCAAAAATAACGCCTACATTTCTGACGCTGTCCGAAGGAGTAACCATGATGTCATCCACTCTGATCAGTGCGATGTTGATTTTTGATCTATGTTGCTTGGATCCGACGACAATTAATTATGTCTTTTCATCATTCAGCTTCAGGAAGTTCTGCGACATCCATTGACGTAGCTCGTCAAGGCAGGCTTCAATTTGCTGTATTGCGGCAGTAACTTTTGAATGTGTGGGATCGACTGAGATGTATATATCTGTGTTGCCAGCGTAGCAGTAATATTTGAAGCCATGCTTCCTGATGGTATCAGCCATTTGCAGAGCTGGGACGTAACGAAGTACAAGTACTTCGTTACTGTACTTGAGTAGAAAAGTTAACTTTTCGTGTGTAACGAAGTATATTTTTAGGAGTACTTTTACTTGTAACGAAGTACAAATGTGTGTATTTTCATAAATGTAACGAAGTATCCATAATTTATGCGTTAACAATTTGGAGCTCCATAAATATTAGTAACAAACGATAATGACTGAAGCCCCGAACTGGTTTCCGCCAGCATATATCTATAAATAGATGCTCAAGCTCCACAAGGCGTTTGTTTGAGGAGCCAGCCTGTCTGGGTATCCTGCTGAGGATCCTGTCCTGTTCAATAAAGTGTTTGTTTTGCACACTACTTAATTTACTTGTTTGTTCGCAGTGGTTGACCATGTAAACAGTTTTTTTAGAAAAGTACTTTTGCATTTACTTCAAGTACATTTGTTTACTTTTTACTTGTACTTCAAGTACATTTTTCAAAAAGTATTTTTATTTGAGTAGCTTTTTCCAGAGTTACTTGTACTTTTACTCAAGTCAAAAATAAATGTACTTGTTACAGCTCTGGCCATGGGTATCGTATACACTGAGAAAAGTATTGGTCCTAGGAGCCTTGCGGGAGCCCGTATGTTAGTTGCGATGTATCCGATGTTACATTGTCAAATTCATCGATAAGATTGTTGTCGGCTAGGAATGAAAACAGTTGTTTGGCTACCACTCGATCCGGTGTCTTACTGAGGAAATTTAAGTTTGTTATAGTTGGTCATCACAGTTGGGTCCACGTTTGCCTTCTACAAAACGGGTCGGATCTGCGCAGCTTTGAGAGAAGAGGGTCATCGCCGGCAATACGGCATCGGTACACTTCTTCAATAGTGAATATGGAATTGGATCAAAGCCATAGGTTGTTCCTGGCGACTTTGAGAGAATCTTCTCCATATCTTGCTTAGACACTTCATGGAAGCTCGCGAATTATTCAGTCGATGTGATATCTGTTGTAGGAAGATGTAGATCATCCACTATTTTAAACTCCTCTCGGATCCGCTTTAACGTATCAGTGAAGAAGATATGGAAACTCTGAGCCAATTTTTTTTAGATTCACATCTGTAGGGGCGAGTTCTTTCGCCGGTTAAGGAGTTTGTTAGTCAGACGGAAACTTCGCCTTTGATCTTTAGCGATGTCGACGAATAGCTCATTGTAGTAGTACGATTTTGCCAGTTTGATTTGATGAATTACCGCTTGATTCTGATGCAGTAATTTTGGCGATCAATTTCAAGTGATTTTTTCAATATATTCTCAAGCTGGCGCCGTAACTGCTTCCCTGTCATGATGTTTTCATCAAATCACTCACACAACCAGGAACGTTACCAAATTGTTTGAAAGTGCACATATGCTAAAGATTAATATAACCTATAATATTAGTGTTTTGTTACATGCAATGGAAGTACGTGCATTATGTTTACAGTCACTCATTCCACATGGCACGCAATCGAATAATCAATCAACTTGTAAATACAAAAGGCAGTACTCTCGAAAAGCCGATGTCTTATTTATCCACGTGTCTGTAGTGCTGTAGTATTCTGGGTGGTAATATTATTAAATCTTGTTAAATTACATTATTGCGCAATGAAAAAAATTAACGGCTAATGGTAAATTAACATTTCCTTCCTTCAATTGTTACGTTACATTTTCGCAAGTAGCTTGGCTGGTTTATTACAAAGAATCACATAATGGTAAGAGCGTATCAGTAGCCGTGGCTAAACAAAGAAACAAACCGCTGGTGATCACGTGCTCCGCAAAAACACCAACCAAGGCCGGCAACGTGATCGGACGTATGCAAAAATTGGAACAAACTTCAGCGATCCTAAAAAGAAATGTTTGAGATAAACTCATCGTAGACATATGGCATATCGCTGAACTGGTTTAGTATCTATATGTCGGACACGAAATACATTGCTTAATTTTACATTAACTATACACTTGCTTGAAATATAGTCAATCGCGTGTGGTTATAACTTTATTTTGACGTGACCTAATACAACTTAATAATCATGTCATCCATTATGCTTTATACATGCATGTGTGTGTATGTGTGTGTGTGTGCGTGCGTGCGTGCGTGCGTGCGTGCGAGCGTGCGTGAGAGCGTGTAGGGCGAGCAGATGCGTGTACTTAGTAATTACACTGATGTTAGTAATAATATTTAAAAAGATGCCCTTTATATTCTCTAAACCAGATTACATCTATCTGTGGAGCAACGCAGCAAATATCACCGTTACTCTATTGCTAAACATAAACTGGTTTGCATGAGTTTGTATTTCAGCTGTCGCCAGTTACGGCATTACAAGTAGCTGATGATAATTTCCTGATAGACAGAGCGTGACTACATAGTGGCTTCACATGGGGAGTAGCAGACCAGTCGACATGGCCACTGAAAAACGTAAATAATTCTAAATAAATACCTTTACGTTTGTTATGCTTCGCCAATTGGTTGACCAGACGCAAATGATCATAGGATGCGAAACTGTACACTTATTTGGGAGGATAAAATAATAACATTTTATTTTGACACCATCAAATCCGGGACGGTTGCCCCGTTCACGGGTGTGTACAAGCATTATAATACTAACAAGCTTAAAATTAGTCCAGGTAAATAATAAAATAATAACAACGATAGGCTATAAAACATGTTAAAACTGTAGAATGTTCCTCTGTGTAAATTATTTTAAATATATATTTACAAATTAAACTACATTCGTTAAAAGTAATATTAAATGTGTCAAATATAAAAAACACTAATACCATGAATGATAATAAATGTGTGTGTGTGTGTGTGTGTGTGTGTGTGTGTGTGTGTGTGTGTGTGTGTGTGTGTGTGTGTGTGTGTGTGTGTGTGTGTGTGTGTGTGTGTGTGTGTGTGTGTGTGTGTGTGTGTGTGTGTGTGTGTGTGTGTGTGTGTGTGTGTGTGTGTGTGTGTGTGTGTGTGTGTGTGTGTGTGTGTGTGTGTGTGTGTGAGTGTGTGTGTGTGTATATATATATATATATATAAATATTATTCCGTAGAATTATTGCGGCTTAATTTTTTACGTTTCACAATAAACCCAAAAAGAATGAGGGAAACCAAGAATATGACCTACATAAAGAGTGCGACATCGAACAGCTGTGTAATATTAATGCATTGACAATTCACAGCACGTTTGGAGGACATCGCGTGGTGTTGCCCTCTCGTGTGGGGCCATCTAGTGGGGATTTAAAAACCATTTAATTACTCAAAACAAAAAGTCAGTGACATAAGTATAATGCTAACTCATCAAATACAAACTTTTTTAGTTTATTCGATTCTTTTGAACCAAGTCTTCACTCCGATTTGTTTATTGACACAAACCACACAAGGAAATAAAACTGAATTGCAAACATATGTTTAGGCCGCATTTTCAAATAACGCTAATAGTCCGCGTTTTGGAACACTTATTTTAGAGAATCGTCGTTTTTCTGTATAAAAAAACTACTGCAAACGTAATTGTATCATCTAAAGCATTCATAATGTCGCATAACATATTTGTTTTAATTAACTTGTTTAACTACAGGCTCAAACGTCTAAATGAAGTGACGCCATTAGCGGTAAGAGTGATGCGTGTTCCCGTTCCATACAGCCGAGCGAGAGTCGGCCAAGGGAGACTAGTTATTTTCTCATTCACATATTTCAAGCAAGTTCACAGTGCGTCGTGGTGTGCGTTTTTGTCCCTATTTTTCGGGTCACGTTCGCCTGCTAATATGAGAGAAGTGGGTCTCCTACGATAATCCCATCGATACTCATGTTATTTTGGTTTTTATTAAATCAAACTTTATCTCGACTACCTCGCAGGAAGTTCCGTCACTGCAAATGTGCCTCTTCTCGGTGATTAGTGGATATAGTTTTCTCATGGACATTCTCACGGACGTACTCACGCACAAACTCTCACACATTCTCACGCACATACGCATATTCCCTGGCACTTACGCACACTGCTACACATTTACTCACGTACACACTCACGCACATTCCAACGCACACTAGTCGATTCTAAGCAAGTACATGCTACAAAACAAAACACGAAACTATTGGCCGAGCAACATCCAGAGATATGGCCTAAGTTCTGATTGACGACGCTTGGTGACGCACCGAAGTTGTTATTCTGGCAATTAGCCAATAGTGATCCTGAAGAAGAGACCGTGTATAGGTCAGTGGTACATTGGACACACACCAAGATTGAAGATCGGAGATTCCTCTTTCAATGAGCCAATTATATATCAGGTTCGAGAAGACACAAGAATGTATTGTTTTTAATTAGGATGCCAATTAGTCAAGTAATTATTTCTTGGTACCGTTCAGTCAACGTTGCTCAATATCAGTAGGGTCACTAAAGATTGTTGGCTGTGTGCCAACACTCTGCGTCACGTGTACTTTTGTAACAAAGAAATATATGATTGAATCCACACGAGTGTCATATCATAATTGATTAGCATACCTAATTTGGAATTACTAATCAGATTTTATATACACGCACGCACGCATTCTCCTTTTCTCGCTGTTTCTCTCTCACTCACACACACGTTCGCACGCGCGCACGAACGCACATGCACAACACACACGCACACACGCACACACGCACACACGCACCCACGCACACACACACGCATACACACGCACACACACACATCAAATACAAAATCACAAATATAAATGGAACAATTGACTGCGAGCAGGCTGCTAAGAACTTATTATGTACACTATAATATTCAGTAAATTTGTTTTACTGAACATTGTCTACGTGACACGACAGGTACTCAAGAAATGGTAAGCAGGTTGTTGCTGGACAGGGCCATCCGCTGTAAGCAGGTTGTTGCTGGACAGGGCCATCCACTGTAAGCAGGTTGTTGCTGGACAGGGCCATCCACTGTAAGCAGGTTGTTGCTGGACAGGGCCATCCACTGTAAGCAGGTTGTTGCTGGACACGGCCATCCACTGTAAGCAGATTGTTGCTGGACAGGGCCATCCACTGTAAGCAGGTTGTTGCTGGATAGGGCCATCCACTGTAAGCAGGTTGTTGCTGGACAGGGCCATCCACTGTAAGCAGGTTGTTGTTCGAGAGGGCCATCAACTGTAAGCAGGTTGTTGCTGAACAGGGTCATCCACTGTAAGCAGGTTGTTGCTTGACAGGGGCATCCACTGTAAGCAGGTTGTTGCTGGACAGGGGCATCCACTGTAAGCAGGTTGTTGCTGGACATGGCCATCCACTGTAAGCAGGTTGTTGTTCGAGAGGGCCATCCACTCTAAGCAGGTTGTTGCTGGAGAGGGCTATCCAGCGATGAGTTCGGAGTGGATGTTACTGTCGAATAACGTTGTAGTTGTACTATATTTTCACTTCCGATTGTCCAGTGTTCCTTCTGACAAGGTCTACCGGTGGAACGGTGCACGTTTACGTGGGTAGATGTTTGCTCGAGAGCACACGATGTTGGCCGAATCACTACAATAATTAATTAAATATTAAGCATTCTGCGCTCAAACATTCAGGAGTAATTAAGATCGGTATTTGCGTTTAAACTGTGGTATTTGTCCGATTAGTTGTCTATTGTGTCACAAGAATTATGTGCTTATGCGGCGCCAATGTTCGTGGTAAAAAATCAGAAGATGTCATCACAATCATAAGAAGTCGACTCATGTACACTAAATAAGGTATAGAGAGGTCCATTACCGAAATTTACATAAACACGTTTACAATTATCGGAGTGGATGAAGCAAGGGACTAACTGTGTGCCCAGGCGTCTGGTACCCCACCAACAAAACATGCATTGCACCAACATTTGCGAAGGGTTGTTTATCAAATTGGCTATGTGATGCCACAGTCTCTTGTGCCAAATTTTCGTCTGCCTGGTCTTGGACACTGTGTTTGAAGTGCAACTGATTCAGTATGGAAACCATGCTGGACTTGAATTCCCAGAGGCACCGATGTCTTGTCTTGACATAGTGCACTGTGGTTGCAAATCTAAGTGTACTTGATATTTTGTTTGGTTACGAAAAGTGTGCATTTTATGTTATAAATTGTATAATATAATATACGTACATTACGTGTGTGTGTGTATAGATCCGTCTTGTGAAGTACTGTGTGCGTAGTGCGGGTGTCTAAGTCAATAACTAAGTTATTATTTAAGACAGACATAATATCATAGGCTTTAGTATGTTTTTTTCCAATTGCGAGACAATAATATTATTATACAATAGTTATTCAGAAAACGTACCCTTCTAGTAACCAAACAAAATATAAAGTTTGGTAGACAACTGATTTAGTCACTTGTTGTGGCACATTGTCAAAGAGTATGCTTGGTGATCTTCCTCGGTGATCATTTGTTGTTGTGAGCAAATACGTCTGTTGTGACGTATGGTTTAATATACGCGCGGATATTGTTCAACGTGAATTGTTTGTCATGCGAATGCTGATACCCCTGGACAGCCGCGGTGGGTGGTCTCAGCAATCTGCACACAATGACAGTAATTAAGCCATCGTTTACTTCGAACACTGTTGTCGCATAGTCACATAATCTTTGTGACACAATAGACAGGTAATCGGAAAAATACCACGGTTCAAGTACAAATGCCGCTCTTAATTACTTCTAAATGTTTGAACGTTGGATACTTAATATTTAATTAATTATTATAGTGATTCGGCCAACGTCGTGTGGTTTCAAGCAAACATCTACCCACGTAAACGTGCAGAGATGGGAGGATTACGTGGGGAGGGACACAAGAAGGTCAGGGGAGGATGAAAGATGGAGAGAGGGAGCGACGGACAGAAAACTATTGACGAAAAAGAAACAGAAAGTGGTTCAGCTTTACTGTACCTGACCCTTACCCTGTAGAGCAGGGAACAAGGAGGAGAGCAAGATTAAATAAATGAATAATAATAATGTTGTTTATTTTATATAGCGCGGTACATCCATAACGTTCATAGCGCTTTATATAAAACTAATACATAAATATTAAAACTAATTAAGATAACGGTGCTGTGTAAACATCAGTAGATTAAGTAAGTTGGTTTAAATTTAAAATAAATCAATTATCATGTAAAAAAAGTGTACTTTGTAACATCATCCTGTTGCGAGTGTATGTATTATCTGATCTGTGATCCAATCACGTAATGTATTATGATACACTACGTGTGTATATTCAATTATATACTTTATTGTCACAAAAACGCAGGTGACGCGTCTACAGTCTATCACGTTTAGAGAAGCTACTCAGTCGGGCGCCACAATAAATCCAGCTGTTGTATTCTAATTTTGTTTATTATCTTTCTTTTTGATTTGGCTGTCCTAAGGATGATTTCATTTCTTTTCTGTTTAGTACTTGGTACAACAGTAATAACTAACCAAAAGCTGAACAAATGACATCCAAATTACAAGGAGTAAATTTGTTATGCTCTAATCTGGTGAATGTGTACATCCGTTGAGTTTTACGAGGCTCATTGAACGAGGAATCTTCAATCTTGAATCACGGCATGCGTCCACTGCACCACTGACACCGTCTCTTCGTCGAAATCAATATTGGCTAATTGCCAGAATAACAACGTTTGTGCGTCACCAAGCGTCTTTGATAGCACCTACATGCATAGGATCGACCAGTGTGCGTGAGAATGAGCATGACTATGTGCGTGAGTAATTGCGTGAGTATGTGCGTGAAAATGTACGAGAGTATGTGCGTGACCATGTGCCTGATAATGTGCGTGAGTATGTGAGTGAGCACGTGCGTGCGTGTGTGAGTGAGAATGTACGTGAGTGTGTACATGAGAATGTGCGTGAGTATGTAAATGAGAATGTATGTGAGTATGTACGTGAGAATGTGCGTGAGTGTGTGAATTTTTGCATTAGAATGTGCGAGAGTATGTACGTCATAATGTGCGTGAGTATATGCGTGAGAATGTGCATGAGAATTGTAATTGTATTAGGTATGTATGTATGTGTGTGTGTCTGTGTGTGTGTGTATGTATGTATGTATGTATGTATGTATGTATGCAGGTATATAAAAGATGGACGTTCTCAGAATGCAACTTTATAATTTAATTTGTTACCTTCTGCCTCAGGTATAACATATGATCAAGAATAAAATTATAGTGTTGAATACAGAACAATTTCCTGACAAACTTAAAGTCACAAAAGTATTTCCTACATTTCAGAAAAATGATGTCACATTATTCACACATTATATAGTGATATTCCTACTGCCTTTTATATCAAAAGTTTTGAAATTAATTATGAATACTAAATATTTATTATTCATGTATTTTACTAATACAAACCTACTGTCTGATGATCAATAGAAGATACACTGCCAGACAGTGAGGGTAAACTTAAAGCGTTCGTGGTCATGCCAAATAACAACCAGAATATTTCTGCAATTTTAGAATGTGACTTAAACTTAGACAGCCAACTAATCCAGCATGTGTTAGTCAAACCCAATGATCATACTGCGAAGTATCCATCACTGGCAGAGTTTGTGGCTACTAGCTTCAGTACTCAGCCACAGATGGCACCAACTGTGATGTGGCTCTGGATGGCAACGACAATGACTCCGGTGAACGACAGCATGAAGCGGACTATGGTTCGCAGCCAACCCCGCCTTTTCTCCGTGTACTGACATCGCCGCGACCAACAGCGCAGTTGCAGGATACGTTTGTCATTCCTGCAGACCAAAGACGAAAACAGAAACAACAGTTGCTGAGTTAACCGTAGCAAGCAGCTGCGGAACATGCAGAAGCGTGGAACCATCGTTGGTCAGGGGAGCGACGCTGCTGGAGTTGCCACCGTCCCACACACCCGCTAGAGCCTTTTTTTATAAATATGTAGAGTCGAGCCTTTTTTATATGTAGAATCCTCAAATCAGACAGCCTCAAAGAAGTTGGTTAGTGCATTACACGAAAAGGGTTAATTATATAAACCAATGAAAACCAGTAACAACAACGCTAAGCTAAACTCCTTTAAATTAACCATCTCTGTCGATGACAGTGAAATACCCTTTCTTCTGGCCCAAGGGCTAGAATGTAAGGAGATGGTATGTGAAAACAACGAGTGAATCTATCAGGAATAAGGATGTAAGGAATAAGGTCTCACTGAGTGAAACTACACAATAACGTTCAATGTTCCACATACTAACCGTGTGCTGCCTCTCTCTATAACTAGTTACAATTGGAAACATTTTAAAGACAAGTCCGAAATACTGATTGTACATGTATATACAATATTAGTAAGGAATGTTATGTTATTTATACAAGAACACTGTTTCTACAAAAGCTGCTTGTCTGTCAATATGATGTTCTCATAAAAACGGACAAAACTCATTCCGTGCATACTAAAGATGCAGTTAATTTTTGGAAAAATGTATCAAAATTGTACAAGAAAGGTTTACTTCATGCTTCAACAATTAATGATGCTAACGATCCTACTTCCATAACTGCCATGTGGCAAACGCATTTTTAATCTTTGCTAAACAATGTCACTACTGATGTAAATATGAAATTGTGAAAGAGTGTGTACAAAATACTGGACATTGGTATAACGACAGCGACACACACATAACATCTTGCGTGGTGCAAAATGCTATTGATAAACTGAAGTCTGGAAAAGCATGTGGCAACGATGGGGTATCTGCAGAATCAGAATCATAATCAGTTTATTTGACCTATACATACGATACATATGCAGAAGACGTTATACGTGCAGATATGTGCATACAATATACTACTGTCCATGTTTTATGTTAGTGTTATTTCACACGTACATCTATCTGATGATTTTATGAAAACTATTATTATCACCTTGTTCAAAAAGAAGTCAGGTGACACAAATGATGTTGACAACTACAGACCAATAGCGCTCGTCACAGATGCTTCTAAGATCTTTAAAATTATACTGTTTGACCTTATGGAATCGTATCTGGATACAACTGACAATCAGTTTGGAATCAAGAAGGGACATTTCACTGATCATTGTAGTTATGCGCTAAAAATGTTATTCAGCATTGAAAAAGCTACAACAGTCTGGTTTTTAGGCGCATCTAAAACACTTGATAGAGTGAACCACTGGACATTCTTTACAAAACTCTACCCACGTCTCCATTAGCTTTTTCCTGACAGAGATGGTTTCGCCTGTGGAGGACTCTGAGTAAGACCTATGGATTTCTTGATGCCGTCGTACATGGCCCCAGTGTTGCCTGAATCAGCTGACGGTTGTATGTCCTTCCATATTAGTCCATGAGCCAGACAAGATTTGAAGGCATAGATTTATACAACCCTATCAAGAAAATGAACTTGAAAACATTTGGTGAATGCTAGAAAAAATTAGTGATTGGATCAAATAAAGAAATAATATTTAAGACTGACAGAATGCGATTCTGCATCGTGGAATTGATTGCAAAAATAAGGTGCACATTTTGTTTTCCAATCCCTTGGGCCGTGTCTATGGTCAGTTGCAAACATTGACGGAAGCATCAAGAAAACTAGCGAGCTGCTCTTGCACTGCACCTAGAATGTATGGTGGACCAGCCAGATGATGGTCCCGAAACACGTGCTACACCGATTGGTGCAACGGCTCTCATACGAAAGCTAAACGGAGAAATTCACATTTTTGAAGATCTTCTAATCATCGTTGCACGTTGATAAAGGACGTGATCGCATTGTTGATCGCATTGTTGATCGCATTGTTGTGACATTTAGGACCAGTCGATCATTCCGCTGAGCGTGTGAACCACGGAGTCAAGGTCCGTTTGCTTCTACATGCACTATAATGCTGCAGGGAATTATCAGATTCGAGTTGCCCTCCCTGTCACCTCACAACAGCCCAAGCAGGATAATCACCATGTCAATGTACGTCATCCAGAACCGTGCCAGACATCCACGATATTGACGCAGAACATCCAGACAGGTCACGAACAAGTCCAGGATCTTTGTACGCGAATCATTGATCACTGCAGCAACAACAGTTTCCTGACAGGTTTTCGTATGAATATTCTGCAATATGTGGAGGAATTGTTAAACTTGACACAATCGTCAGGATGATCCAACTCCATCCATTCCTAATCAAGGAATTCTTTCCAAGCGAGCTACATCAAAGTTTCACATGTACGCTAGTGCAGACGAATGATGCGGTAGTATTGTTTACCTAGCAAATCCTTGTTGACAGAACCCTCGGCAATAACGTTGGATTCTTCCGCCAGATCACAAAGTCCCGCATCTCCGAACATCTTCATAATAATGGACGTAAAGTTGCATAAGGTGTGGAAATTGCCCGTTATGAGAACAATTCTCCGGTACTGATCGGGATGCTTCCATGCTAGTTTAGTGGCCTTCGTGAACAGAGCAAAACTGTGCAACGTTTTTAAACTGAAGGAGGACATTATGTCCAAGGCGTAGCGTAACATTTCTTGGACAGTGGACAGTGGACATTGTTGCATTGTGCAAGTAGCCCTCTACATTGTCCACGTCGACATGTTCTGATCAACTTATGTTGAATGCCGTCCAAGAGCTGATTTTCTGATCGGACGGTTACTGCAAATGAGTGAACAGTTGATGCTGCATCTGCATCAGGTCCAGCTAAATTAGCTGATTAGATTGTAGGTGGGCCTTCTCTTTTCCCAACGCTGTACACTGGGAGCAACGTCTCGGATAGCTTCTTCTCTGTTTACCAACATTAAAAGTCAGCAGTGATAACATCCTGGGTTATTGACCATGCTAACCTGTTATCGCGAGCAGAGCCGCCCTCACTTATATCGAGGAAGACCGGAAGAAATGTATGTAGAGATGGTAGAACAGTAACATAATTAATTTGTCATTTTAAAATATCATTACCTCTGCCTTAAGATAATTCAAGGCATTCTCTATGTATTTTACGTACATGATGACTGGAAAATATTTCAGTTAACAAGAAGTTACGCTTAGTTACCTGGTGTAACAGCTGGACGGAAGAACATGCTAAAGCAAAAGGCGTTTAAAATTAACTAGCGAAAATTCCCGTCACCTGAGGGGAAGCTTTAGTAGATTACAGTGGTGATAGTAATATTTCCCAATTGTTAGAAACCACAATGCACTGTTACATAAAAACCATAAGGCGCTCGTAGATAGGTGTCTATTCGTTGTATGTTTAAAATGACGAAAGTCTGAGAGAATTGTGAAGTTCACGTCCGTCGGTAGCCCTACTCGTGATAGTGTACACTTGTCAAATAATGTTCGTATTGCTATGCTAGGGTAGACATAAGCATACTGTGCCAGCGTCTACCTCATCATGTCAAGTCCATCATGCAGGGTCCATTTCCAGAATTATTTGCCGCGTGCGCGTGGTTCGTACGATTGTTAAGTATTACGTGCACATTAGGTTATACTATCCGCACAACTGATTTATCCCATAAAAGGTGAGAATCTTGACATATATTTGAAAAAATATATAGGTAATATTCAACGGGTCGTAAATTAATCTTGGCGCTCGAGGTTCAAGCCGTCAAATGGAGAAAAAAAACCTACCCACATACGCAAGCTGGATTATAAGTAGATTACTGCGGCATTACCATTAAATATATTATTGGGCCATGTTGTAGGGTTACACGTTTGGAAACACAGATTATGTGCATAGCAGAACGTAACTGCCGATCATATAACTTGACTTACATATTTTATTGAGTTTATATATTCGAAGGCAGAAGTTTATACACACCATTTTTAGGCTAATGGTTGGCATAGTTTCTGAAGTAGTTATTAGGTTAATAAATCGTATGCATAACTTATTATTCTGTGTCTGACATTACAAGTGCGTAACACATTTACGTTTACGTATTCACACAAACGTTCATGCAAATCTGCCACGCCGTTTTGCCGTAAGAGGGAAATGAAGTCTGTATGATAATGTTCCCGTTTTCAGACACCAGATGGCGTACGTTTATGTTTTCATGTGCCTACAACATACAGAAGCAGTACAGAAGACATCTAAAATGACAGAAATGTAGCAAATTGCATATAGTTTCATAAGAAAGTAAAAAAATGAATCATCTATGTAGTTAAAACATTACCAAAACTGAAGTAAAATATATTGTGAAAAAAAAGCAATTTGTTTTGCATTTTCCTTGACAGAAAATTATACGAGTATTGCCGTACTGGGCATTTTATTACGAACAACTTTCGTTTATATAACTTTAAGATCCAGTCAGTAGATTTGGCTGTAGGACACGAGTTTTGAATAGCTCGACTTCCATTTGAAAATGGCAGCCATGTTTAAAAATGAAAGGTAATAAGCTAAGCTTCTGAAATGTCCATCACCCATTTTCGGACACCACATATATTGGTGTAACTGAAAATCATAGTGGGAATTGGTCCCTCAATTTGAGAATCAACTTCAACATTTGCAGGCTTGGCTCATTCGTATTCGAGTTGTAATAGGCGCAGTAAGTGAAGGATCTTAATTGTAGAATCGTGGCATTGTACTCTACACGATATTGGCGGCCATAAATTAATATTGATGTATTGGTTTCGTGGAAAAATCTGGCGTCAACAAGCTTCGTGTGTGTGTGTGTGTGTGTGTGAGTGTGTGTGTGAGTGAGTGAGTGTGTGTGTGTGTGTGTGTGAGTGAGTGAGTGAGTGAGTGAGTGAGTGAGTGAGTGAGTGAGTGAGTGAGTGAGTGAGTGAGTGAGTGAGTGAGTGAGTGAGTGAGTGAGTGAGTGAGTGAGTGAGTGAGTGAGTGAGTGAGTGAGTGAGTGAGTGAGTGAGTGAGTGAGTGAGTGAGTGAGTGAGTGAGTGAGTGAGTGAGTGAGTGAGTGAGTGATCTGGGCGTGTCATCAGCTGCATACTATCAGTAGGATTAGTTCCATCAGAATAGCAGCCAAACCAAAAATTATCACAATTATCAAGGTCTATGCACCAACAACAACCCATAATGATGAACACATTGAGATATTCTATGAGACTTTGGAAGAAACTATAGCTAGAGCCCCAAGAAAATATATCACACACGCATATGAAAATTGGCCCCGTACAATTGGCAAATTTGCAGGAAATATATGCGGAAAAACAAATGACAGAGGACTAAGACTACTAGAAGGTAGCAAAGACCTGACTGTGGCAAATACACTCTACCCACACAGCACGTCCAGACGAACGACATGGCACGCTCCAGACGTGAAAACACACAATCAGATTGATTACACCCTGCCACCACAGTGTTTCAAATCAAGCATCAATCAGATGAAAGCATTGCATTGGTTTTTTGTCCGATATCGTATCAGTTTTAAGATCAGTTCCATTATCTACCAGGACGTTTTATGTAAGCAACCAGCATATTTACATTAATTGTTTACTCCTGCACGAAAATCTACCTTGCTTCGATCATCTAGTTCTGGTTTATTTTTTGTTCCTAGAGTCAATACTGATATTTGAACTAGGGATTTTTCTGTTGCTGCACCAACTCATTGGAATAGACTCTCTCTTAGTTGTTAGACCAGTTAAAAACAGTTCACAATTCTGCCGTTATTTAAAAACTTACCTTAATACCCTTGTGTAATCGATCCATATGTTGACATCTTGTATGCTGCTTACCGATGTTGTGATTGACCAACACTTTTATCTTGATGCACTTCTGAGCTTGGTTTCCAATGATCTAGGCTCCACAAAATTAAAGATCCAGTATTCAGGCAGCATGGCGGCTGGAAAAATGGACAATGTTATAGAAGAAGCGAAACAAAACAATATAAGTGTCCTAGGAATAGCAGAACACAGATGGGCGGGACAAGGTCATTTTACACCACACACAGGAGAAAAAAATATATACTCCGGACGGGCAAAGGCAGGACAAGTAGTAAACGACAGAATTCTGAGCATAAGATTACAAGGAAAAGTGAAGAATATCAAAATAATACAAGTCTATGTGCCGACATCAACAGCAGATGGGGAAGAAATAGAAGCTTTTTATACTAATTTGCAAGGTGAAATAGATGAATCCAAGAAATCGGACATCACCATTGTCATGGGTGATTTTAACGCCAAAGTAGGACAAAGACAAGACGAAATAGAACGAGGAACAATCGGGAAATTTGGATTAGGAGTGAGAAACGAAAGGGGAGAACGACTTGTAATAACCTCACAATCGTAAATACAAATTTCTCAAATCACCCTAGAAGAATCTACACGTGGACATCGCCAGATGGAAAGACTAGAACTCAGATAGACTACATCATGATACAAAAGAGATGGATATCAGCAATAAGAGGTGCAAGAACACTACCAGGAGCAGACTGTGGGTCTGATCATGAACTACTGATGGCAGAGATGAAACTTAAGTTGAAAGTGAAAAAAGGAGTGACAACAACACAGAGATATGATATAAAAAAATCTGACAGACGAATACACAGTATCTGTGAAGAATTGATTTTCAACTTTACTGACAATGACAGAAGAGAAAGAACCAGAAGAAATTGCAAATGATATCAAGACAATTTTCCGACAAAAAAACCCTGGATCAGTATAGAGACGTTAAAGAAAATAGCAGAAAGGAAAGAGCTTAAGAAACGCAAAAACGAGGAATCAATCAGATTAAGGTATAATGAGATGAACAAATTAATATAAAAAAAATCTGCAAATGGGACAAACAAAAGTATATAGAAGACAAGTGTAAGAAAATAGAGGACTGTATGACAGAAAGCCGAAACCAAGAAATGTTTAAACAAATAAAGAACATGACAGATACATTCCAGCCCAGACTCAGTGTCATCAAAGACAAAAAATGGGAAAACTCTGACTGATGCAGAAGACATAGCCAAAAGATGGAAAGAATATTGTGAAAATATGTACGCACGAGATGGAGACAACAACGACCTCCCTGATTTGGGAAACGAAGACCAAGACGAGGACGATCTCGAACCATTAAGAGATGAGGTGAAATGGGCCATTAATAGTCTAAAAGATGGGAAAAGCCCTGGGTGCGACAACATACAGGCAGAAATGATAAAAGCAGTGGAAGAAGAAGGAATAGACATATACCATGCACTGTGTAAGAAAATATGGAAGAGTGGAAAATGGCCAGACGTCTGGAAGAAATCAATATACATTCCATTATCAAAGAAAGGAGACATACAGCTATGCTCCAACTACAGAACCATATCACTCATTAGCCATGCAAGCAAAATATTGCTGAAAATCATAATGAAAAGAATGCAAGATAAAATGGAAATGGAAGTGAGCAGTACACAGGCAGGCTTCAGGAAAAAAGAGGCACAAGGGACCACATATTCAATCTGAGAATGTTGATACAGAAATTCAGAGAGATAAATAATGATCTAAGAATATGCTTCATCGACTATTCCAAGGCTTTCGACTGTGTGAATCATCAGATGATGTGGAAAACGCTCAGCGACATGAACTTCCACCCAAAGATAATCGCCCTCTTAAAATCACTTTATAGCAACCAACAAGCAGTAGTCAGGCTGGAAAACACAACTACAGAAACTTTTACAGTGGGAAAAGGAGTAAGACAAGGGTGTATTTTATCTCCAAACCTATTCAACCTCTACACAGAAGACATAATGAGAGGTGTAGAATTAGATGACAGAAGTACAAGATACGATGAAGTGAATATTCATGGACATAGAATCAGAGACCTACGATACGCAGACGATACCGCACTCCTGTCCACTACAACAATCGGCCTAACAAACCTAATCATGTCTGTAAAAGAACACAGTGAGAAAAAGGGCTTGTTACTTAATGTGAAGAAAACAAAGATCATGGACACTGACAAATGCATTGAAAAAAACAGAAATTGCAGTCAACGGGGAGCAAGTTGAAAATGTGAACCACTACGAATACCTTGGAACAAGACTACAATGAAACGGCAAGACATCATCAGAGACCAGACGAAGAATAGCCATAGCAACGCAGAAACTAAATAATCTGAAAAAAATTATGGAAAGGACAAAACATACCAACAAAGATAAGAATTTTAAAAACCTGCGTTTTCTCAACAGCTCTATACGGGAGCGGAACGTGGACACTGAACAAAGAAGACACGAGAAGAATACAAGCGTTTGAGATGAAATGCTACAGAAAAGTCCTAAGAGTACCATGGATAACAAGAACAACCAATGCAGAGATCCTTAAAAAATTTGACATAAAGAACTGCCAACTAGTCAACAGAATAAAAGGACTAAAACTGAGTTATTTTGGACACATAAAAAGACATAATTCCTTAGAGAAAACTGTCCTAGAAGGTAAAGTGGAAGGATAGAGAGGAAGGGGAAGACCAAGGAGAAGATGGGAGCAGGACATCAGCGACTGGCTGAAAGACGACATCGTGAGAGCAGGGAGACAAACGGCAGACAGAGCAGCATATCGTGGGACCATCTGGGCAGCTACGTCTCGCAGAGATATGCTGAAATGAAGAAGAAGAAGAAGACGTATTCAGGCGATTTATTACTAAGTAGCATTATAGCAATGAACAAGAAATTTATGGCGTTTTTTGTGGCGTAAACAATTCAGTACTTTATACGCAAAATATACAAATCAGAAACATTACAAAAGATACAGTTATGTCAACTGCCAACACATTGTAAAGAAACTCACATGTCTCCAGACTTAAAAGTACTAACTGTGTAAGTAGTAGGATAACAAATTATTCTAATAATAGTACAATTCGTGAATACACCATTGCAACCGACTGAACATTACCTAAGAAACAGTTAAACATAACATTATATACGTGTAGATAAATAAGTAAAATGAGCGTGGCAACATAAGAGTGGAATTGGCAGAAGACATAGTTATGGCACTTGTGCCTGCTTGTATCGTTTGCCAAAGGGAAGACGCTCAAAGAGATGGTTGGTTGGTTGGTTGTATCCCGCACAATGCTCCTGGATTTACGCGCGCAGCAAGTTTGGATAATGCACTCTATGGATGGCAACTCGCGCCAAATGGTTCTGGATGCTCCCTTCACAATGGCTTCTAGCCGCTGTTTCTCCTCCTGACTGGCGCGGCGAAACCACACTTTGAACAAAAAGGTGAGAATGCTTTCAATGATTGCGCAGCACACACATATTAAGGCCTCCTCTGCAATGCTGAATATCCAGTGCAATCTCAAGAAACACATGCGTTGTTGTGCCTTTTTGTGATGCGCAGTGTGTTCTTGCCCAACTGAGATCGCATGAGATTGATTTCGTAATGAATCTGAAAAATTACCTTAATCGACTGCCATGCCATTTAACAAAAGAGGGCGAAAGATAGTCTTCTTGCGAACATCAAGAAAAAGGTTGTTTGTCTTTGACACGTTCTATTTGAGAATGTTATCCGCATACCACCCAACCATTCTCTGAAACTCACCGTTGTATGCCGTCCCGTCCGTGTTCTCAATGCAACCCCCACAGTAGTATCATTAGAAAACTGTATGAGAAGGATAGATTGTTCCACGGGGACATAGTAACAGGAAGGGGTAGCACATAACCTTGTTGGGCACCAGTATTCAGAATGAGATGTTTAGAGAGAGAGAGAGAGAGAGAGATAGAGAGAGAGAGAGAGAGAGAAAGAGAGAGAGAGAGAGAGAGAGATGCTGGCATCGATTTTTGTAGTAGTATTAGTAGTAGTATGAGCAGTAGCAGCAGGAGCTGTAGCAGACAAAGAGCTACTCGAGTGTTGCGTTTCAAACAAACAATGACTTGTACGTGCCACCACCTCGCAGCCGATACGGCGACAGAACTTTCTCGGTTTCCGGGTTGCTTACGCAACATAGGCGCCAAGCGTGTAGTTCACAAACATAGGCGCCAAGCGTGTAGTTCACAAACATAGGCGCCAAGCGTGTAGTTCACAAACATCATGTAGTGTCAGCCAGGTGTTTGTTATGCATGCACCATTGCCCTACAGCTTCGTCACAAACGGCGGGAGTCCTTGCAACGCCGCTGCTAGGGTTGCAACTGTTATCAAACTGCGCAATTCACAAACAACATGGATCATATCCTACATGGCAAATAACCAGAAACTTTCCCGGTGACCCACTGATCGATGGTCGCATGGGAAGACGATAACAACAAAGAAGAAATAACTTTGAGCCTAGATCCCTTTGACAAGATGGACCCACTCGAATTACTAAGACGTCGTTTCAATTGTGAACTCGATGACCAGCTGCGACAGACTGATCACAACAGGAAATGGAAAGATAGATATATTATTACTTCGTTACCACCAACTGGTCTGTGTACATAGTAATCAGAACACTAATTAATTAAACCACGTGTGATACCGTATATATAAATGCAGGAGCTGACGCCGTTAGGATAATTATTACGTGGTGCACTGCAACGAGAACAAGACGTCTGGTGAAGTGAGGTCTGACTTGGCATTTGATCCTATTTGCTGTAAGTACAAATTTTGATCAAACAGGAAGTTTTATTATGCATTGCATTACCTTAACATGCTATATATAATTGTGTTTACTTTAATGCGAGCGGATGTACATGAAGCGAACTAATGCTCTACGACTGAGTAATATTACTCCTGCTTAAGGTAGTCATAATTTTTACAACGGTAAGTTATTTTCACAGAAATTATACGTATATTATAGGCACTGGTACGTCTTTCTACTAATAGATCGCTTTAGCATATCACCGTCTGTGAGTCGTCACGAAGGATAAGGTCACTCCGCTGTTATATTGGATCCACGACAGGTGCAAAACAACTACGTAAAGTAGCAGGTGATTACCTTCGATATGACGATAAAGTTTCAGGAAGTATGTTGTTCTGGGAGTAAGAATAGCACAATAGATAAGCGGCGCCACTCGATCAGATACGCACAGATGGCTCGAAACAAGCAAGACATTAGGTCATCAACGAGCGACCAATACGTCTCGACGGCAAGCAACAAGAACGAAATCTCCCAGCGACTTTACGTCAATGTGGTATTGGGTGGTTCTCTTGGTCACAAGTAAGTGTAATACCACGTATTGGTGTATGGGTCTGATAAAACATCGATGATTAAGTAATTCCCGTTTGGACATAGAACTTAAATCTCTCTATCAATAGTTGATAAGCGTCGTATGGAAACCATACGCCAAAGATAAGGTGTTTTTAAGTTATTATTTGGATCAGCGTAGCATTTATCGATTTGTCAGGCATTTCATTGTATTACACATGTTTAGGTTATAGTATGTGGCAGAAATTCAGTTATCATATGTATTCACCCACGGTTATGTAATTAGTCCATGTTATACTTATTTCTGAACTTATTATTTTTATTATTATTATTTCATAGCAATATATTACACATAAATTTAGTTACGGTATAACAAGTAATGTTTTTATTACAACGTTTGTTTTTGAAAATGCTATACTTTCTATGCATCACTGTAAAACGCTGAGAACTACATTGGATGTGGCGTAACATAAAACATATGATTATTATTAAGTTAGTAAATGATAAGACAATAATGTGGAAAAAAATATTCAATGAACAAACCTCTTGGAGTGTAGCTGTTAATATCATTTGAAGAACTATTGACACATGTTGCATGTGCTGTCAGTTCGGCGATCGTATACGTACATTACCGTCATGTATTCGTCCAACAGAGAGATGTATTCAATGAACGCATCCTCTTCGTCCTGGACGGGGTTCGGTGGCAATCCGGCCATGGGTGGCCACGGCTTCTCCAAGTTCCGACCATACTACGCTATGTCTTCCCACGACTTGGCGCTACGTGCTACCATGCCGAACGATCGGTTCGACAGCCGGGGCTCCTCGGAGACATCGTCTGGTTGCGAGAACTGTCCAGAACGTCGAACGCTCCTTGCCAGACACGTCATCCGACGGCGTCGCAGCTCGCACGCGCTCAAGCACGAGAGCCACTTGGTTGCGGGAGACACGCCGATGTCGCTACTGGCCTCATGTGAGTTGCTGTTCTATTCCAACTCTAAAATGTCGTTTGTGTTTGGTGTGGTTCGTGAGAGTACTAAGCAAATATTGCACGTGTCCGCACAGTCTTTTAGGTTTGGGTTATGCCACTTTAGATAATATTGCCTATTCCCGTCGTTCTTTTTTGGTTTTGTGTGATGGTGTGTGTGCGTGTGTGTGTGTGTGTGTGTGTGTGTGTGTGTGTGTGTGTGTGTGTGTGGGTGTGTGTGCGTGGTGTGTGTGTGGGGGGTGGGTGGGGGGTTGGGTGCGCTTGTGTGTGTGTGTGTGTGTGTGTGTGCGTGTGTGTGTGTAGCCGTAGATGGGATTTTTATTTATTTTTATTTTAGACGGCCTATCAGAGTACTATCCAGTTCAAACCCATCCATATTTCTCGTCCCGTTCTAACCTGGTTTGTCTGCGTTCTTATCTCGGTCCACGAACATCCTGTATTTCCCCACACTTGCCAGAGTTTCAAATATGTTACTTGCTTTACACAACGTTGCCTCTCCCCGAAAAAAAGAGTCCTTGAGGTAAGAAAATAAATTACTTACTCCTGCGTATAATTGGACCTATCAGCGGGCGTGGCGGCGAACGAGAAGGACGAGTCGCTGAGCGCAGGAGGGATGACGGTGCAACTGCAGGACGCCGACCTGTGGCGCTCCTTCTGCAGCGTTGGCACCGAGATGATCGTTAACCGCGCCGGCCGGTACAACTTGCTCATTTGTCCGCTTCTTCGCGCCGCATGTATGCCGCGTACCTGCACGGGCAGTTGCGTCTTATGGTTTTACGTCCAGAGGGGGAATTAAAACATAATTCTTTATATACCATCACGACCAATGTTCCTTCTGCTAATTTGTACCAAATGAAGTTAATTTTGCCCCGCTAAGGCGGATTGTCTCAAACAGTTAATTTGCTGTGGACAATTGCTGCAATTGTGGCTGGAAAATCCCAATGATAGATGTATCCTTAATGAGATGGTTTGTTTTGTTTTCCGATATATATTCTTAGGCATTATGCGATTGTTATTTGTTTTAATCGTCTGTAAGGGATCATCTCAGAACGTCGATGTCCGACATCACTCGAAACTACTTTCATCTGGCCTCATCCCCATCCTCGGACGGAAGTTGGTAATCACTGATATGATGATATCAATATATTAACAATATTAACAGAAACTGCCTTTGACTCCCTCCCAAACTAACTGATTTCGTCTGATATCAGGCATCGACGGTCTGAGATGATCCCTAAAGTACACATCTGAAATCACATTAATATTAACAACTGTAAGTGTCGTATTGTTGTCGATTAATATATATATATGTGTATAGTCGTGTAGACTAAACAGCTGCAAAGTCATTTTTCGGCAGTCGAATGTTCCCATGTGTCTCTGTGAGTATCCGGGGCATGCAAGCTGCAGCCATCTACAGAGTGGCTTTGGAAATCATTCCTGTTGACGATCAGCGGTATCGTTTCAACGACTCCTGGATGGCATTGGGACGCTCTGGCAATGCTGTTGGAAATAAGGTTGTGGGACGTTTCATTTGATCCATGTGCTACAATGCAAATCACAAACGTAGTTGCAACCAGCCGTGCTGTGATTGGCTCGCCGCAACGGTTGTAACGGTTGGGACAGTTATTTGGAATCTTTAATGTTTGCACAACTTTGATCGTGCTACGGAATATAGTGTAATGTACAACAAAGCGTACACCTTAACAAAACCAGCATAATACCATGCAGGGAGGGAATGCTGTATTTAGTAAGTAGGCGCCTAAAAACGCGAGGTTTAGTAACAGAACGGCCATGTACAACTATTTACCATTCTATCGCCTACAGTATCAGAAACTCATTTTAGTACCGCTTGGCTCTGTTAAATGCTTCGTTAAAACGTATCTAGCTAGAACGCCGGAGTATGATTATCCCCAAAATATGCTGGTTGTTTAATCATAACGAACAATCACATAGAATGTGTTTGCCGTATAATAAACTCTTAAATTACAGTATTAATGCATTCAACGACGCAACGTTGAATAAACATAGACACTAGCAGGTACGGTTGCGTGCACTCACACCCCTGACACACGTGTTAACATCAACACGTTTTTGGTAGGTGTGTGAACACCTGACTCGCCTTGCACAGGCGACAAGTGGATGACGCAAGATGTCGCCTTCTCCATGACGAGACTCAGCAACAATTGCGACAACGACACGAACA
>OZ023206.1:8209717-8224717 GCA_963995525.1 Escarpia spicata | reverse complement strand
TTGTGAGAATAAGCAGGTTTTCATACACATTCTACACTGGTCCTTAGCTAATGACCACTAGTTCTACTCTCTTCGGTTTGTTTGCAGAATATATTTCTATTAATATCTTCATAACCTTTCAATTTACCAAACCGTAGATTTGGTGTCCTCGTGATCTCTGGTGGAGCGTTTCATTAACAACCTTACGAACTCATCAGCACGATTTTGTTACTAAAGGTATTAATATTGATTTTGCTCTTTAACAATGATCTTGTCTATAGAACACTGTCAACACTAGGAGGCACCACCGGTACACTTTCACGAAATAGTGCCATCGGTGATACGGCGGCCGCTTTTTGCATTTTGAAAAACCTCCTTAAATTTTCTTAAATTTTACAACGGATTCTGTTTATCGACGGATTTTTCTTATGCGCTCATTACCAATATCAGGTCTCTAGTATTGTCAAGCCACATTTTTGTTCCTAGAGTCAACACAAACATTGGAACTAGGGCTTTTTCTGTTGGTGCACCAACTCTTTGGAATATGCTCCTTCTTAGTGTTAGATCAGTTTAAAATATATAAAAAATTCCGTCGTCATTTAAAAACGTATCTTTTCAACCTTGCTTATCCACCGTAGCTCCCTAGCGCCTTGACCCATCTGTTGACAACTGGAATACTACTTATTGATTTTGAGATTGACCAATCCTTTTGTTTTGATGCGCCTCTGAGCTTAGTTTCCAAAGAATTAGGCGCAATAGAAGTTATCTTATTATTATTATTATAATAATAATAAGGTGACTTCTATTGCGCCTAAATTGTTGGATGCGAAGCTCAGGCGCATCAAGACAAAAGGATTGGTCAATGTGTCGAAATCGATAAACGCATGGATGGATACGACAGGGAGATATGGTGGATGAACACATGGATGGATACGACAGGGAGATATGGTGGATAAACACATGGATGGATACGACAAGGAGATATGGTGGATAAACACATGGATGGATACGACAGGGAGATATGGTGGATAAGCACATGGATGGATACGACAGGGAGATATGGTGGATAAACAAATGGATGGATACGACAGGGAGATATGGTGGATAAACAAATGGATGGATACGACAGGGAGATATGGTGGATAAACACATGGATGGATACGACAGGGAGATATGGTGGATAAACACATGGATAGATACGACAGGGAGATATGGTGGATAAACACATGGATGGATACGACAGGGAGATATGGTGGATAAACACATGGATGGATACGACAGGGAGATATGGTGGATAAACACATGCATGGATACAACAGGGAGATATGGTGGATAAGCAAGGTTATAAAGATAAGTTTTAAATGATGGCGGAATTGTGTAATATGTTTAACTGATCTAACACTAAGAGGGAGCATATTCCAAACAGTTGGTGCGGAAACAGAACAATACCTAGTTCCAATGTTAATTTTACTCTAGGAGCAAAAAGTAAGTAAGAAATAGATGATCGAATATGGCTTGGTTTTCTTACAGAAGTCGGGACTGAATGTAAATATGATGGTAGGTTACATGAATGTGCCTTGTAAAAGTACGGAATGGATGTAAATATGATGGCAGGTTACATGAATGTGCCTTGTAGGTAATGGAATATATCTTAAACACTATACGTTATCGACAGGAAGTCAATGCAAAGACTTTGATATAACGTTGCAGGACGTCTTGGCCAGATGTCACAACGGCAACAATGCAAAAGACGACATACGGGCAAGTAACGGATAATGTCAATTCCGCCAAGCAGCCCAGAGTTTGTTGCCCGGTCGGTACGTATCTAAATGCAATTCAAAGACTTATGTTACCTGCCTAGAAATAGCCTATTTATGTTCAACTGCTAGGGGTGGTCCGCCTGAAGAATCAGACTTATGTGTTCAGCTAGTAAGGATGGAACGTTTGAAGCATCATGCATAGCCAATGACACATATATTCATCATGGCGCAGATTTGAAGAAGCATCTTAATTTTGCGGGCTATATTCTTAAGACACTGTTCGGCATATGGGTGGGTGGATAACAGTTTTTGCACGTTGACGACTAGATTTTAATAGGGTTTGGTTTAGGTTCAGATGATGATGCAAAGTTATACACAGGTATTAGAATAAAAATATAATGCAAGCGTAATATACACTCGTTTTTTTCCTAATAAATTGTGTGAAGTTTTCCATGATGACGCACAGCCGTACTTATACTAAACACTTTATGATTTATTTATTTCCAACGCGTTATGTTATTTCTTAGACAGCAGCGCCCCTGGCGACCACAATCAACAACAACGCCGGATGTCGCTGGATCAGATGATGTACCGGGTGGCCAACCCCAACGCCGCGATGTCATTCTTCAATGAGCGACTGCAGTTCCAAGCCTGGCAACAGCAGCTTCAGCAGCAGCAACAACAGCTACATCTGCAAACACAACATCATCAACAGCAGCAGCAACAACGGCAACAGCAGCAGAAGCAACTGCAGCAGCTGCAGCAGCAGTTGCAGCAAGAGCTGCTGCAACAACATCAGCTACAGCAGCAATACGTGCAGCAACAGCAACAACAGCTGCTGCGTTACGCCGTCGAGAGTGAACAAATGGCGTGTTATTACAGTCAGTGGGGAATGCCGTTCCAGTATCTCTCTTATCCCCAGCAGATGTGGGCGCCACCTGGACCCCTGCCGAACGATGTGTTCCCTGGTTATTCCAACAGCAGCAGTGACAGCAGCAACAACATCAGCAGCAGCAACTGCAGCAGTCACACTACCAGCATTATCAGCAGCAGCAACAGCGGCGATGACAGTAAGAACGGTCGTAAAAACAGCGACAGACCCGGCACAGTTAAACATTCTGACATCGGGTCTATGACTAAGAAGACGTCAGACGCCTCGGCAGCACCTGCAACTCAGCAGAAAACAGGTGAAAGTAAATTTTATACTTCAAAAGTAGTAATTAATTTAGATTCGTCATATAGTAAGTCGTACATTTTAAGCCCTAGTTTCATGTTGTCAACTTCTACTAGTGTCTATGTCTACATATGTATATATATATATATATATATATATATATATATAGGGGGTGTGTGCAATAGCGCTGAAGGAAGTTTAGATGTGTCTGTTTAAAAATATCCAATGTGGCTGCAGATACAACTGCTTCGGACAGACGGTTCCAGTCTTTATAGTTCTGTTGAAATAGTCGTTGGCGTAAACCTGAATCCTGGCCGGCAATCGCTCACTATGGCCAAGCGTGTTGTTGAATGAGCGAAACATGTGGTGTGACAAAAGAAGAGCTGTCTCTGCGTGTAACAAATTATAGAATAATACTACTGATCTTCTGCGACGCTATAGGGACTCCGACTTTAATCATTTCATCATTAATGTAACGCTGGTTTCCTGAGTGTTGTTACTCGTTACAAATCTCGCCGCTCGATGCTGTGCTTTCCTTACTTCTTTTATATCTTTATGTGTGTAAGGGTCCCAACTGGCGCTACCGTATTCGAGGTTTGGACGAACCAGAATGAAATATGCTGATTAATGAAACATGAATTTAATGTTATTTATTCCATATGAAGAATCTTACATTTATCTTATCTGTTATATGGCATATACATATCTCTCAAATAAGGCCACGTTTTGTGAGGATTCTTTCTTATGTATCAACGCCATTCCATCGACAGACGAACGCAACCAGCCGCTAACAGTGATGTCATCACTGCCCTCCTGGAACGACGGATACACTATGGCTGCGGGTTCTGCCACCGACAAAAGCTCGATCGAAACTTCGCAGGCGACTTCCGGATCGACCGACCGCGATGTCGTCTCCTGGTCGGACTCCGCCACTCGTATCCACGCAGCGAAGCGTATTAGGGAGAGAACGAATGACTGGATCAACCTCGCCCACCAGTCAAAGCAAACAGTAACTGGTCGTCTTCCGAAAGACGCGAAGAAGTCCCGGCTAACAACCGATAGCCTGTAAAGCCGCAGTTGTTTCACACTTGTTACATCTGATGAACCATCATTCCAGTAAGACCGGTTCTGTTTAATTAAGAAAAATAGGAACGTGACGTTTTTCCTCACAATATGAACAGTTTCAGGGGAATACGTGCAGTGGGCGGAATAAGACATTCGTCGGCCCTAGATGTTCACGTTCTAACTGTTTGCTGTAGACGTGAATTAGACGAGGACACAGATCAACAGAACATAACATTTAATGGCTACGTTACACAGCATCACACGGCGTGGTCAGCCTCATTACATTTAATGGCTACGTTACACAGCATCACACGGCGTGGTCAGCCTCATTACATTTAATGGCTACGTTACACAGCATCACACGGCGTGGTCAGCCTCATTACATTTAATGGCTACGTTACACAGCATCACACGGCGTGGTCAGCCTCATTTTCAAAACGACCTTTCTGGGTGGGGTAATACTAAAACGATAACCTGGCTGCTTGGCTATTTTCTTTGGCCCCTGGCCTTCGTGGGCCCTAGACACGTGCCAATAGTGCCTCGATTGGGCAACACGCCGCTGAATGTGTACGTCGACAAGGTTGAGGAAAACGCACAACAACACCACGGCATATATTTATATGAACGTAATTATATTGTTTGTAAAATATGTGTTCATTGTGCAAACATTAGAATGAGCATTATGGCTTTACGGGATGACGTGAAATACTGTATCGTCATAATGTAAATTACAGTACCATCATACTGTAAACTAGAGTATCATCATGCTGTAAATTACAGAATCGGCTATAGAGAATGGCGGTAAGAAGACAGTTTAGCGAACTAGTAATTACAATCATGTGCATTTTATATTTTTAAATGGTCTGAGACAAAAACATATGTTACTGTTTTTGTTTTGTTTATGTATCTTAATACGCGATGTAAGTTACGTTTGAATATGTGTATAAATGTTGATATTAGTAATAACATGTATACGAGCAAACACGTCGTTTCTCATGCGTAGAAATGTATTAGACACCTTTAGCTAACGCCATTAAGCGCAACGTGACGTCAATTCTGACCGCGGCGGCAACAAGTTACTCTATGTTACTGAGTGCTACGTCACACCTTTTGTGGAGGTCAACCGCAGGTCTGCGGTCCGACGCGGCGTTCGTATGCGAGAAGAGAAATTATTTCGTACGTTAATTACATTAATTAAAAAAACTATGCAGTGTGACACCTCTTAGGAAAACATACGTATACAGAAAGTTGAGTTTGAAATACCAATCAGCACATTTGACGAGTTCTTAAAAGACCTACAAGTCTTCTGACATACTCATTCTGATATACCATATACACTGTATGCATCTTTTGTTGGAAAATAAACATTTACAAGTCGCTTGTTCACAACTACAGTGATGCAGCCAAGCGCTGTGCCGAGCCTGTCGCGGTGAAATAAAATGTACTTATTGAACCCTTTTGGCGTTTTTTTACGTCTATGTACTTTCTTTGTTAGCTGTGAATGTTCTAAATATCATATATGGCTATGCATATAAATTCCCAGCTATAATGGACTTACATTAATTTTTTATCGGAGTCGAACGTAGAACCGCTTACTAAGTGGTTGGCTAATGATGTTCTCATAGACGCCGACGCGAGATGAGGAGTTGACTTCAAGTTTGACGTTGCGTCAAGTTTGTTTTCGCGTACAGCAAATGATGCTTAATTGCGTTAGCTAAAGGTGTCTATATCGTGGTGTTGGTAGCGATGCACTATTTCAAATTATTCGATTTGCCACTTTAAGAAGCCGACTACAGTTTTCTTCTCTCCTCTCCCGTCCCATTTTCTATCCCTCCTTCTCTACGGTCACCTTCACACCTGTCACGTTTTCTGTCGTCGATTCTCCAATGTTTCCCCTCCAATCACCTTCCCTCCTCTGAGTCTCCTTTCCTCGGTCTTCTTGCTACTACTCTGCTCCTTCAGTCTCACAGTATTCCCAACTCTCTCCCTGTCGTCTCTCTCCATTCCGCCTGTCTCCTTGCTAATTCTCATCTCCATCCCCTTCACAACATCTGTCAACCTAACTATCTCCTTCTGCAGACACTCCACCTTCCAACACCCCTCGCACTGAAAGGTGACTCCCTCCTCCTTGGTTTCTGCCCATGATTTCCCACAGCCGTACAAGGCAAAATCCATCCAGCTCTGGCAGTGATCGCACACCAAGTGTCGCTTTGCCGTGATTTGAGTAGTACAACATGCATTATGTTACAGGAAATTTTAGTTATACAGCTGACTATCTATCCTATCGTGAACGTTAACGTTACCGGTAGTGACCTAATTTAAATACAATCAATTACGTTACGCTAGACTGCCTTATTTATTTAGGTTATACCGCGCTCTAGCGAATACGTGGGTCACTAGCTACATAAACAAACTGGAGTTGGCCCGATTATTGCCCTTGCTTAATTTTAACAACAATGCTACCCAATTAAAGTATCTAGCAGGTATTAGCTCATACATATATTGTCTTATGTAAGTATTTTTTTGTTTGTTACTTTATCTCCTACATATTCTACCACATAATCAGGTTTGTTAAATCGTGTTTAAAAAATTTTCGAAGGCTAAGTTACCCTATTATCGTTAACTAACTTTAAGCACAACTGTTACTCCATATTTGTCTAGTGCTACTTTATGAATAATATTAAGGTAAGAATAATACTTATCGATCAATATTTCCACTTGTTTTTCACCTTTTCTGCCCCAACAATTCTCCAAGATCTAGATCCGCCAATGTTCCAGCCAAAATGGCAATTCGTCAGAACAAATAATATCTGGAGAAAACATATAATATGTTTTTCTAAAATAGATTAGTCATCCCTATACATAGTGATACAAGAAACCCAAAGGCGGGATTGATGCATTGCCATTGTAAGCGCAACATATGTCGATATATTTGTACATACTACCCCAGTATATTGCTAAAAAGAAATATTCTTTGGTGACCTTTAAGAGCATACATAATTGGCCTTTTTATGTTTTTATGTTTTAAAGGAATATTTTGAAAATAATGACTAAAACGAGTCACAAATGCTGCATACTCAAAATGTGTAAAGTGTTTGAACTTCAAAAAACATATACATAGTCATTTATATTATAAAATCCATTTGTGAATGAATAAAATTAACTAAACCATTGATGACCGTGAAAACATTTTGTAATTTTCGGATCTGCTATAATTCCATCTTTGATTGTAGAAAACGGGGTCTGACAGAAACATTCTAATACTCGGTTTAACCCTGCTTACGATGGAGGCAGAAGCATTTGTAAAAAAATGGCAATTAAAACATAATCAGACGCGTCATGTTATTCAATCATTCATATGCCATTACTCGAAAACAGTTTCAATCGAAGACCTAGGGTTTGGAACGAGGTAGTGCTATGACTTGCTTAGTTGGTCTGTCAATTGTATTCATAACGTTGAATAATGGGAACATTGCTGATGGGTGTTATACGAAATTGCAAAATTCAGGAGTCAATTCATAGTTAGAATAGACCTGTTAATTAATATAATATGACGTTTCACCCGCTGTTTTTCTGGCCTGGCAACGAGTGGCGCCCTCTTGCGGTCGGAAGGCAAATGGGGCGGTCGGAAGGCAAATGGGGCAAATTGACCGCTTAATTAAGGCGGAGGTCGGAGGAAAAATGCAATAAAAGGGACTGGAACGTTTAGTTTGAAGCGGTAGGTTTTTCAGGTTCACTAAATTGTTCATTGCACAGAATTGCACAAAGCGGTTGCCATTGTTCATGGAAGCTGTCTTTCTGACAGTCATCGTGGTTATTGGGTGGGACATAGCACTGGATGATGGTGACCTTGGCATGTGATGTTACAAGTATTGCCGTAATTAATTGTTCATTCACTGGGGTCCATTCTGTAAGCACACTGCTTGCATCTTTGTCAAGGACGATGGCAACACCACCACGATGAATATCTTCGTGTCTTCCCGAGAACAGTATGGTCTTGTTTCCTGATTTGAATTTTCCTGAATCCGGCCAGCGATTAATATAACATGTCATATTAAATTAAATCTGCAGACAATTTGCGCTTTTGATCGATAGTTTACATACGTAACAATTATTTTATCGATTGATTGCGTACATGTTTTTTGAAAGTTGTTTTTAATACAACATTAACGATTTTTAAACAACGAAAGCTAAAAGACCTATCTTCGACCAGCATGCTAGTACGAATAAAACATTTTGAAAGGGGAACTGCAACGGACCTGCTATATGCTAAATATATATATGCTAAATATATATATACGTATATATATATATATATATTTATATATACTACTGAAAGGGGTTTACCTGGATGTTTATGTTCAAGGGTCTTCGGGACCCCAGCCTTCTATTAAGGGGGTTCCAAGCCCGTAACGAGGGTCCCACTTATTGTCTTGTTATAATATACTGTTTTATTTGTTGATGCTTTCCCTTGATAATCAATGTAGTTTTGGAAGTTAGAGCAGCCTTCCTCACTTATGCGTGCTAATCTGATAGATGGCCTTGGCTGCGTGTAAATGTCACATTGGGAGATCTCCTAAGGCAAAATTCAGGAGCCCTCCAAAGTGAGTCGTGGCTTCTTCGATACCCTTTATCGAAGAAGCCACGGCTCACTTTGGAGGGCTCCTGAATTTGTTATGGTGGCAGGAAGTAGTATCGGAATAGCCAGTAGGCAGCAAATGGAAATGCACATTAGTTGGTGGACACTTAATTGTGACGTTGTATAGAATCCGGGCCCACCCCGATTTCGGCATTATGACAATCGTGCCTAAATGTTATACCTCAGTGCGATTATTCCATCATTCCACATCATTTCAAAAATATAATGAAGTTTATTAGGTTACTCGGTTAAGGTGATATTACAAATATGAACGTAAATATGGTTTCATCAAGTAACTCCAGAAACCCCTGGGTGCTTATTTCGAGAACCACCTATAATTAGGTAATGTAATAAATGTACATGTTTTTTTTAGATTTGACGTAAATAAAAAATGACAACAAGGCGTCGCAATCTACTACAAACTTACACAATCTAACACCATGAGGCAGGCAAAGCTATAATTGAACGAGCGATCAGCCCCGGTATAAGAGTCGGGATTGGAGTACTTGCATTCTCTGTTGCTACCATCGTCGTCGTACGATCCGTTATTTGTGTGGTGATAACAAGCTGTTAGTTACACAAAAGAATATTCGTATGTCGCTTTGTTTTTCATCACTATAGCTCAAATAAATTAGGAAGTCTTAAAACGCACACCGACTGCGCTCAAACATAGAAGCCTGAACGGACATGCGCACGGATTAGAATGGTATTGTGCTGGAATCAGTCCCTAGAAGCGCCCCGCAAACCGACGCGCGAAGAATTTGGCGCCCTGCAGAGTCGGGAAGCATACGCCTACGGTAATGGATATTTGGAAGGTATCGTGAAATGAAATACCAAACGAGCTGGTTCGGTAATAAACTACCAACTTAAAGGCATTCATATGCAATATATAGTTTTGCTGTATGTTGCTGATACGCATGAGTCTCGTGCGACGCAACGTATATTTTGCACGCGTCCGAATACTGTTCCTATGCGTATAAGACGCAGGATCTTGCGTTCCGTAAACCCTGCTACAGTTTTAAACGGTGTCGAAGCAAAAGGTAAGTAAACAACACACAAATATGAAATAACCATTCACGTGATACAAATATGTTGCTATGACAGGCGGCATTAAATGACGCGAGCAATAATGACACTGATGTACTTTTGAAAATAAAATCCCCATATCACGTTTTATACGGGGCAAAGCTATTTATGGAATGAGCCCCTATTTCTATGTCAATTAAATGACAAAATAATCACGCGCTTGTTTTGTAGTTATTTTATCATATTTATACAATGCGTCGGTAGTCCGTCGTATCCGACGATGACGATGCTGTGCTAGTCATATGTGGCGTGTGTCCTCAGGTGGCTATGTAGGCCAATTCTGGACGCACGTAGTCTCTTGCAAGTCGGGCAAGGGAAGCCCGTTGTGGCTAGTGCTGACGATGCTGCTGTCCGGTGTCGTCTGTCCCTGGCATCTTGCAGGCATTGGCAGCGGCTTTCCTCAACGGCCTGGCAGGCAGTCCTGGTGAGGGCTCGCCATTGACTTCTGTCAGTTGCCGCGCTCTCGAGTTCTTTTGGACGGATGCCACTGTACTGGGGTTGGCCTTGATGCAGTCCATGTATCGCTGCTGTCTATGGCCTTCAGAGAGCTTGCCGTAGAGAAGCTGTCGGGGGATCTTTGTCTCATCCATACGGATGACATGCCCTGTCCATCGTAGCTGGGCTCTCATAATCACCACCTCGATGCTAGTGGTCTGCGCTCTCTCAAGCACCTCAAGGTTTGTCACCCGGTCTTGCCAGGGGATATGGAGTATAGACCTGTGGTTGCGCATGTGGAAAGCTTCCAGCTTCTTGATGTGGCGCCTGTAGGGTGTCCATGTCTCACAACCATAGAGGAGAGATGAGAGGACGACGACTCTATATACCAACACTTTAGTTGACAGCCTGATGTGGTGGTGACTCAACACATTAGTGTGCAAGCGACCAAGTGCCTGGCTGACCTTGCAGATCCTTGTGTCGATCTCTTTATCCAGGGACCAGGAGCAGGCTGATGGAGGACCTCCGTCTTACCAAGACCGATACAATACCTCTAACTAAATAGGCAATATAGTTTGATGACGAACATTAATAGGCTCAATGTTCCGATAAATTTATAATATGGATTTTAAATCAGCAATCCATATAATATACAGTAATGGGGCCAACGTACATCAGGGGTGCTTTGTTCCAAATGATAAAATATGCTAAATGTGTATGACTATCACAACAATTTTACTTGTTTTTTGCTATATAGTTAATACGGGTCTGTCATTATGACACTATTTATATAAATGTGTTAAAACAGTGGCTCTCAAAATGAGGGATCCCTTGGGGGCCGTATGGCAATTTCAGGATGATTATCATATGATCACGTGTGCAGCCACTGTAACATTTACCTTGTGGTGTTTCATATAAAAGTATATTATCTACAATCGTCGTTTTTTTAAGTATATAAGATAATTATGGTGTTTATGTAAAGATCCTGTGTGTTTTCTAACATTTATGAAATATTATTATCACCACTGTCAATTATCAAGGCATCCCACATGCCTGGCTACGCCCACCGCAAGGCACCGTGCGTGACAACCAGTTGGTGGGATAGCATCAGAGAATGGAACATCAGAGAATGGACATGTAACGATTTCCACGAAACTCAAGTGGCAGGAAACGAGCAGCGAATGTGGAGAATGTGACATAATCATAATATATTCAATCAATCAATCAATCAATCAATCAATCAATCAATATGTTTATTTTTCCAATACATAATAGTACAGTTTATAGTAATTAAAGTAATTCATAATGTTAGCAAAAGGGGCATACTGAAGAAAAATCACACGGATATGTACACCCCTGTACATTGCTTCTTAGTTGATTTATTGTATTAACACATATACAGTTGTTAGTATTTATAGCAGTCATTCTACATTTATAGAAGTAAGTATTAATTACACTACTAAACAATACAGAATTAGTATACATTAAATAATAAATCAAACAATTGAAAATAACAATGTAAGTTAGATGAAACTTCACACACTAGTTTTGTTGCCCAACAACTACCCACGGTTATGAATTTTACTTTGTAATTGTGTGTGTAGCTAATTACAGCCAGGTCGATATTTCACAATAGGAATAATATGCACAGTTACGTCACGGTGTAGTCGTACCTCATTTTAATAATACATAAAACATAATAATAAAGTTTAAAATACCAATGGTGGCACTTCAACGACGATAGTTGCCAACTGTTTAATTAATAGATGCAAATTTGCTCATGATATTGCGCTCCTATCAGAAGTGATCTATCAGGGACAGGAGCTTCTAACACGAGTGAACCTGTGCAAGGACCGGTTTCAAGATCAATCCTGGAAAAAACAAATATATAGCATTCAACCAACCAGGAAACACCAACAGCGTTACCAGGGAAGGAGCAATTTTAGATAAGAACTTTTTTTGTTGATTTGTACTCAACAGGCTCCATGGATATTCCCGGTGGCTGACCACACAGAACGACGTAGAAGGTTTTCGCCGTCTCCATCAGACTCGCCTGCGTGCCGCCCACCTCCCCCAGCACATCATCTAAACCTGGGAAGTCCCCAGTGAGCAAAGTGCTTAAGTGCGTTGATTTTGCCTTTGGCGTGTAACAGATGTGACTACGTGTTTCAAATATGACTGATCACTGTTTTTTCTCACGAACAAATGTGTCAAATATTGTAAGATTATACATTTATGTGCACGAATAAACTAAAATATAATTTAGTAGAAGTTTTCATTCATTGTCCACCGAGAGGTCAAATTTGACCTTCACCTGACCTTCATCATCTGATGTTGACCTTGAACTGAAAAAAAATAACATCAAAATGGATTCTACGCACCCCAACACCCCTTAAAAGAGGTATTATACATAATTTTAGGACAAGTGGTTCTAAAGCTAATTTTTCAAGATACCAACCAGTCGCCATCTTGGATTTATGCAAATTACCAGAGTTGCCCAAAGTTGCTGTTTGGGCAACCAAGCTGAATTTGTTCTAGGACCCCATATGAGTACAAATCAACAAACAAGTTCATAGGATAGAACATTTCTAGGTTGGCTATTGAAGACATGACTGTCAAATAGATTATATCAGCATTTGACAAACATATAACTATATAGTGGAATATGTCAAGTCATTGATCAAATAAGAAAAAGACGACTGAGATTTGCCGGATACTGCTACAAACATAAGGATGAAATGGCACCTAAAACCAACTTTTGGCAGCCGACACATGGAAGAACCAAGGCAGGAAAACCAGCAGCAACTTGCATCGGTTGCATAAGGGAAGATGTGGGTCTAGAGTCGGTAGAGCTGAAGTTGGCAATGGTATACAGAGGAATCTGGAGACGGATAGTTGAAGCCAGTAATGTTCGATACCAGTGGCCGATATGAGTGAGTGATTGAGTGAGTGATTGATTGAGTGTGTGAGAGACTGCGTGTGCGTGAGTGAGTGAGTGTGTGAGTGAGTGATGGGTTTAAGAATGATGAATTATGTTATATTGCACGTATTCGGCACCAGTGCCAGATTAACAATAATTGGTGCAAATGGTGCACCCAACAAAATCAATTATAATAATATTATATATGGTTAGCCGATAGCGGATGTTCGTTCCGGTTTTATCGCCGTGAATGTTCACAGTCGCACAGCGACGTAGGGCGGACAACGTGATGACAACGTCAAGTCGATGCGTTGGCCAGTGATGGTTTTGAATTTATCCGCAACTTGACGGAGATGAAAGTTACGGAACCAAGAGAGATGCAACATACATACGGTGAAATTGTCCAGTCTGACTCCTCCGATGTCGCTGACACTCACTGGAATGATCTGGTTCAGTTCATCCGACTAGTTGCAGTAACTTTCACAGGTGACATAGAGCATTAAATCTCGCGAAAGCGACGACATATGCACCAGACGTTGTTCAAGAGAAATGTCAGGGTTGCCTTCCTCTTGGCGAAATTAATGCTTCGCACACTTCTTCTTCACATTAATGTGGATACCTGTGTACAGAGAAATATCCCATAATACGCACATGCGTGGATCCGATTTAAAAGAAGGTGAATAAAATAATATTTCTTTTTGTTTTGTGTTTTTGTTTTTAGCCGATATTTTTCACCGAGCTCTCAATTGCCGCTTTGAAGACTGTGAGGATGTTAGCCGAGGACGCTTCGTAGGGGACCTTGTTCCACAGACGGGTGGCTGAGGGGATGAAGGAGTGAAGGTGAATGTTTGTCTTTAACTGTGGCAGGAGAAGCTTGTTGGGCTGTTCCGGGGGGTGGGGTGAGGGGGGGGGGCGGTTATTTGTTATCAGTGTGCCCTCGGTTAGTGTGAGATCTACATGGCCACTCATCTGATTCATCAGATTAAGTTGTTGTTCCGACTCGGCACTGTAATAATAATATATTCCACTTTTGGAAACCCTGCCAGTTAAACCCCATAAAGGTCACTATATAGGCAGATATTGTTTGACATAACTTACGGATGTCAAAGATATTAAATAATTAATCAATCTACAATCGAAACCAATCTTGAGCGGAATTATACCATACTTCACCAACATGAATTCTTGTTTTGTTCTTGCGGGTTCAAGAATGTTACGTGAAGCTAATTAATTAACTACCAAATGGAATCTTCAGCGAAACATTACCGTAATTAAGCAACATGAATTCTTGCTTTTGTTCTTGTAGGTTCAACAATTTTACATTGAACCTAATCAATTAACAACCGTAAGCAACCGTCGTCGTAAAGTTATTGTATGTCACCCGCATGCATTATTGTATGTCACCCGCATGCATTATTGTATGTCACCCGCATGCATTATTGTATGTCACCCGCATGCATTATTGTATGTCACCCGCATGCATTATTGTATGTCTTCTTCGTTGGCCAAGAAGGTAAGATAGACGGATTAATCAAGAGGTTCGAAAGCAATCTCAGATGGAATGTTCCCATTATTCACAAAGACTAATTAGTGGTTTGGTCTCCTAAGATAATGTATGTATCAACATTGTTCAGTGTAATATAACAGTTATTCTGAGATACTAATTAATAATAAAATCAATATTCGATGGAACTATTGTACCATGATGATTAAAACGCTGGTGCGTACTCATGTGGCGTTTGAGTATGAACATATGTGTGCGCACGTGGCGTGTGATTGTGAACATGTGTGTACTCATGTGGTGTATGAGTGTGAACATATGTGTGCGCACGTGGCGTGTGATTGTGAACATGTGTGTGCTCATGTGGTGTGTAAGTGTGAACATATGTCTGCGCATGTGGCGTTTGATTGTGAACATAAGCAAGCGCATGTTGTGTTTGAA